>JAAWVA010000231.1:0-23431 GCA_015227895.2 Colaptes auratus
ATTCCATCTTGAATGCAGCTGACTAACGCTGAATGAATGTTCAGCTATGTCCTTGGAGAGTGACCCTCTCCCTCTACCCAAGGCATGTGCAAGTTTGACAGGAGGCATGCAACACGAAACCTACTTTGTTACTATGAGGGCTATGTGATGTCTTTTGGGCCAGGACAACAAAGATTCAATGAGGGCATTAAATGTGGATGCTCACATTTCAACCTGTAAATAAATGAAACCATCACAGAAAGAATGTATCTTATTTAAGAATTAGACTCTGCAAGAAAAGAACATTATCTGAGACTTCTACTGAATTTCCAGAGATCATGTTGCACCAGGTATACTTGATGAATAAGGCTAATGCAGCAGCACATGGAACAGAGGTTTCTGAGGCACCTTGTGATAGAAAGCTATTTCAGCTCATTGCTGTCAGGCAACAGAAGTGAACAATGAAGAAAGAAAACAACAAAAAATGAAAGGGTGATAATGTATATTTGGACCTTACTGACACTTGTGTTTCAGTAATAGATCATTTTTTTAGAGCACCACCTTGTAAAACAGTATTTCAAAGTAAGACACATTTTCAAATTGAGATTTTCAATTTTCTGTGCCAATCACTGTTTAACCCTCTCTGATCAGATTTTTAAGTTACAAACCCAAACTGAATTTTAAATTTAGACTGAAGATCCATGTATCTAGGATTATGCTTACAGTCACTGCTGGGCTGGCTGGCTGCTTTTTTGCTAGTTCCTTTCCCTGTTCCAAGATTTTAGGCAGTAAGCTGTTTGTGTTTGCCTCATGCTCTGCTTACTCAAGGCATAGCATAACCAGAATTAACAATAAACAATGAAGTTTGCTTCTCAACATTTCAGACTGTATTTGACCTATATTTCACTAGGCTGTATTTTGCATCAGAAATGCCTCATGAAAGTGGACAGATACAACACCAAGTTATACTGTATTGAACAATATTAGAAAATGACCTTTTAATACTGGGAGAAAGATAGTCTTTCCTCAAATACAAAAAAAATGGTGGAAGCCTAAACCAAAACCTGAACTATGTTTTTAAATGTTTTGTTTTTCATCCTATCTAGAAACTAAAATAAATTGAGATACATAGAATCAGGTTCTTGGCTTCTGCTAATCTACCACAGTCTGTTTGCATGGGAAAGAGAGAGACAGCAAGTGATAACAAGGTCAGCTGGATTCTACAATCTAGCATCATGCTTCACTTGCATCCATTTCCAGAAATGTCTATAGCCTTCTGGCTGTCTTAAATGCCTTCCAAATCTCTGTTGCTCTTCATGCCTGTTTAAAATGCCGAGACTGAAGCTGCAATCAATGAGATGGAAGTCTAAAAGTCAATACAAGCTTCAAGAGTAGAACCAAAAATCAAAATGATGTAAAGCTAATTAAAGCTTGACCTCTATAGTGAAGATTTATGGCCTTTTGATGGTAGGCTTAGGAAGTCATCACAAGATTTTTTTCCCACTGAAATTATCTATAATAATCCAAAATAATAAGTTTCATATTATAAGATTTTTCCCTCAAAGACCAGAAAGGATTTAAGATTTTTGAAATTTATTTAGTCAACAAAGATAATATATGGTCAAACATGGTGTTGGTGTAGCAAATGGAATTTAAGGACAGAAAATATTTCACTTTTTTTCTGAGAGGGTAAACTCATAAGCCTGTATTTATTTAATTAAAAAAAAATCAGTCAGATTGTGTCTAGTATGATTCACAACAGCAACAAAACAGTTTGAATTTGCTTTTGATGCAGTCAGAAAACAGCTGAACACTTTGCTGGATGAAAGGGCTTTGGCTTTTGAAAGTCCTGAGAAACCATCTCATTTTTGAATACACAGGTATTAGTTGTTTATCATAAAGAGCACACATCAATCTACTGTAGCATTGCAGTAGTAGAGGTAAGGAAGTAAATACTCTTGTAAACAGAAACAACATATTATTTGAAAAGGACACCAATCACAAAACAAGTGCTTAATAGCAGCAGATTCAGCTGTGAAAGAATTTATTTTGCACAGAAAGCTGAGAAGCAAATACCATGGCCCTAGTATCAGCTCCTCACTCCTGGTATGGTGGCCACAACAAAGTCCACCTTGACACACAGTCCTCTTAATTCTCATGGTTAAAATTCTCCAAGGAGGAAGAACTCCTTTCTTGCTAACACTCAGAATGTTCACTTTCACTCTGGTTCCTAATTTGACAGCTGCAAATGTGTGGAGAACAGCTAAATTACATACAGAGCTGCCACCAAGGCTGGATGTTGTAATGGCCTTGTGTAGCAGTTATGTCTGAAATAAGACCCCTGCTTATCAAGAAGATGGCATAAAATCTGTAACACTTAAAATACATCATTATTTAGCACATTCAAAGCAGCATATACAAACAAAATAAAGGATTAATCAGCAGACTAATTGAGGCTGCTGTGTTTGTACAGATTCTTTCAAAAAAAGTAGAAAATGTCATGATTAAATAATAATTCAGGATACATATTTTGCAAAAAATTGAGCAAATATTTTGAAATTCATTCTCCATTGAATGTGTTTATAAGGGCATGCAGATTTTCAAGCTGCTTTAATTAAAACAAAATAACAACAGAAGAAAATTAAAAAAAGGGACTGGGGGAAGGAATAACAAAACAGAAGGAAAAACTAAACCAATGATACACCCCAACAACAAAACCCAAATACCCAGACACTTGAGGAAGTTTCTGCTGTCAGATTCCAGCTGTAATTTGATGGCCAATTCTGGCAAGGAGAAAGATTCTTTGCACTGTGACAGTGAGGCTATGGTCTGCCTTAGCTTTGATAGGGTGAGGATGTCACCCATGCCTTAAAATAATCTCCAAGAATAGAACAAATAGAATTAACCAGGTTGGAAAAACTTCGAGATCAACAAGTCCAACCTATCACCCAACACCACCTAATCACCAAAACCATGGTACTAAGTGCCTCATCCAGTCTCTTCTTAAACACTTCCAGTGATGGGTGACTCCACCACCCTCCCTGGGCAGCACATTCCAACGGCCAATCACTCTTTCTGTAAAGAACTTCTCCTAACATCCAGGCTAAACCTCCCCTGGTGCAGCTTGAGACTGTGTCCTCTTGTTCTGCTGGTGGTTGCCTGGGAGAAAAGACCAACCCACACCTGGCTACAATCTTCCTTCAGGTAGTTGTAGACAGCAATAAGGTCTCCCCTGATGGGCAGAGACCAACGGCATGAGATTTAACACATCCAAGTGCCGGGTTCTAGTCATTGGCCACAGCAACCCCATGCAGTGCTACAGGCTGGGGTCAGAGTGGCTGGAGAGCGGCCAGGCAGAGAGGGACCTGGGGGTACTGGTCAATGGTAGGCTGAACATGAGCCTGAAGTGTGCTCAGGCAGCCAAGAGGGCCAATGGCATCCTAGCCTGCATCAGGAACAGTGTGGCCAGCAGGAGCAGGGAGGTCATTCTGTCCCTGTACTCATCACTGGTTAGGCCACACCTTGAGTCCTGTGTCCGGTTCTGGGCCCTTCAGTTTACGAAAGATGTTGAGTTGCTGGAATGTGTCCAGAGAAGGGCAACAAAGCTGGGAGGGGTTTGGAGCACAAGCCCTTTGAGGAGAGGCTGAGGGAGCTGGGGTTGCTTAGCCTGGAGAAGAGCAGGCTCAGAGGAGACCCTCTTGCTCTCTACAACTACCTGAAGGGAGGTTGTAGACAGGCAGGTGCAGGTCTCTTCTGCCAGGCAACCAGCACCAGAACAAGAGGACGCAGTCTCAGGCTGTACCAGGGGAGGTTAAGCCTGGATGTTAGGAAGAGGTTCTTTACAGAAAGAGTGATTGGCCATTGGAATGGGCTGCCCGGGGAGGTGGTGGAGTCACCATCACTGGAAGTGTTTAAGAAGAGACTGGATGCGGCACTTAGTACCATGTTCAGGTGATTAGGTGGTGTTGGGTGATAGGTTGGACTTGATGATCTTACAGTATGATGATCTTGAAGGTCTTTTCCAACCTGGTCTATTCCATTCTATTCTATTCTATTCTATTCTATTCTATTCTATTCTATTCTATTCTATTCTATCTATCCTAAAAAAGAAACAAACAAATCCTGCCCAGATTGTGAGCACATGGAATTCATATCACAATAACATATTAAAATCAAACTAGTGCAACGCCAGCAGTGTTGCCGAACTTAATGTGAAAATTAGTGCTGGAAACAGCAGCCAGACCAAAATGCAATGTCCATTGCATCAGCAGTGACAGTGAGGGATTTCCTTCCAGTCTGTGGTAACACAGCTGTTGATACAGAAAATTATTTCACTTCATAGAATTAGCATCTCAAGAGGTTACTGAGGTGTAACAGGCTAACCTGCCTGCTCCCCAACACCAAAGTGAGGGAATAGTAACAACACAACTCAGGGCTGAGATAAAGAGATTAGACTTTAATGTAACATAAGATATCATAAGCATAATGTTATTCCCTTAACCAACCATCTATTATTAGTACAACAAATGATCACCTTAGCTTAGCCTATTTGCAGAAGAAGTGCAGTGAAATACAGGGGGTAGGGGAGGTGAGGGGAAACAGCATAAAAAGACAACCAAAACAGCAGCTACCCAACTCCCACTCTTTCCACCACCATGCTGCAGAAAAGAGACCACCACCAAAGAGGATGGAACCCAGAAGGAGCAACAGGAATAGGAAGCTTCCCATGTTGCAATCTGAACTTCAAGCCAAATAATACTTTGCTCCAGTTAGCACTTTCATTTTTGAAGCTGGCATGGCTGCAGCACTCTCTGAATAACAGCAGCAGGTTCAACTCAATCCATGACATGAGGTAAATATAAATTACAGGAACAGCTGTAATATGGAAGAAATCTCTTTCTAGTACATTTTACTGCATGGGACCATGAGACAACCTGAGTAGACAGAGCAATCAGTACTCAGGAAAGCCAGCATGGCTGTTTGAGACCTGCTTTGTACATACTACAAACCCTGCTTTATGTGCAAGAGAATCATTCCAAGCTCAAATTCTCTAAGCCACTTGATATATCCTCCTTTCCCTGAAAGCTTCTGCCAGTATCATACTTTAAGTCATCTTCCTACAGACATCCCTCACTGCCATGTCTCCTCTGTAAAAATCCTAGGGCTGTAGCAGACCCACAAACAGGACACTGGCCAGTGGATAGATTTTCCGTTTCCAGTTCTCTGCCACTTCTCTCTTCACCTTGCAACTCCATGGAAAAACCCTTTTACCCCCAGAGCAGCTCACTGTAAGGGTGTAGGATCTAACTACTGATGCAGGAGATTATTCCAGACAGCTTCCAAGTCTGCCCTCGGAAAACAGAGTCGGTCCTAAGCCTTCAAAAGTAGTGTATTGTGCTTTAAGGCTGCTTACAGTGGAGGCTGAGGCTTCAGTTTTTACTCTAAACCAATGTGTTATCCTTGCAAATAGCAATGCAGCATCAGATTTAATCTTCAGGCAGTACCACCCCTTCTTTTTTCTTGTATATGTCCCACTCTGCAAGTCTGCCCTTTCAGCTAGCTCTCCTATTTTCCTGTTTTTTCTTCTGTGGTTTCAGGTTTATTTTTTTTGAAAATAGGAAGCTTCACAATGACACCTCTGCACGAGACATTTTGTATTATTAACGATTGCCCAATTTTTACATACCAAAATCAAGCAATGTTTGAAATGTTTCAAGAAGGTATTTTAGTAGATGTCTATTTCTGAGCATGAAAGTAGTGGGATCACTCATTTATTTCACTGTCTTGCTGGACAAATTTCAGTTTCATTGTTGTCCTAATCCTAAAGATAAACAAAAATGTTATCTTTGATGCAAAAAAAATATATTTATCAAGAAGATCACACTTCAGTGCATGATAGAGTCTGAAAAGTGGATCAATCAGCATGATGTTAACTCTTACACTTCTAATGTAGTTTATTTTACTTCAACTTACATATCTTTTGTAAGTTTCATATTAATGCCAAATGATTATGCCATTAAAATATATTTGTATAATAGTAATATTCAGGATTATTGATCAGAGAGGTAGATAGGTTCCACCATGTATTCAAAACTATGTAGAATCAGACTATATTTTGGAAAGAAGGCCAATTCTTTTGATTGCTGGTGATTTTCCTTTGCCTTCCAAGCAGTTGTTTTTAGCCCAATGCTACCACTTTAAACAATGGGAGGTCAATTATTAATGCTTGTCCATATTTCTGACAAGTCAAGCACTGTGCCATGCATATCTTTCATGTATTTTCCCATGTGCGCTATCAGCAATAGCAGACTTGATGGATAGCAAGCTGATATGTCAGCTGCATTTGTGTGCAAACCATAACAGGGATTACCCTACTATTACTGGGTGCATTAGAAGGGGTGCTTAGGCATTTGGGAATCTTATGAGTAACAGGAATTGAAACAACTGCAAATTCTAAGCGGCATATACACACACAAAGCTAGGCAGATTTACTTGAGTTTTACAACTTAGCTGTATTAATTGGGGAAAAAAAAAAACCAAAACTGTTAGTCAAAGATAGGTTCAGCTCACAAAGAAACATTACTTTTAAAAAAGTAAATCTTAATGCCTGTAAAATTGCAGTTAATGCAATGGATTTCTAGGAAGTCACCTCACAAGTTAG
The DNA here is from genome assembly GCA_015227895.2 of Colaptes auratus. Taxonomy (NCBI): domain Eukaryota; kingdom Metazoa; phylum Chordata; class Aves; order Piciformes; family Picidae; genus Colaptes; species Colaptes auratus. The sequence goes on from JAAWVA010000231.1 coordinate 6,641, forward strand.
AACCATGAAAGACAAAAACACAAGATGCATACAATAGCCAACACACTAAGCCTTTGCATTAATGTATGTACTGAAGTAGTTTGCAAATTATCATAATCTCTTTAAGCCTTTTTAAAATCACTGCTCTTCACTTGGCAATTCCTTGACTGTAAATGTGCAAAATCAAAGTGAAAGTTTTGTCTTCTTAAGGACTGGCAGAGAAGGATGTTGTACCAACTGTGTTTGGTATGCAATTCCGGTAGAGCACAATAAATTGCAGTTTGGGCGGTCATTGTAGGAACAAGTACCAAACATGTCATGTAAAAAATATATGATACAATTAGTTGAAGATGTAATTATCTAGAAACCTTCAATATGATATTGAAGTACATATTTTAAAAAAAAAAAAAAAGGAAAGAAAGAAAAAAGAAGTAGTGTTTGGAAAGAGTTAAATAGATTTTATTAGGGTTTTTTTTAAGTGACAGCTTCTGTGCAGTACAAATGTGTTCTTTGAGTGACAAATAGTGGGTTATAGGGCCATTTTCTGTTAGTAATATAAAATGGTTCCTAAATCCCAGATTTCTAAAAGCAGGTTTAAAACTCAAAATGGAAAAGAAAACTTATTTTCAATAAACAATTCTACTGTGAAGATTTTGTTAGCTAATGCCTTCAGTAATATTTATTCTGTGCGTATGTGTTTCTCTCTGCCTCCAGAGATATATATGATGTACAGAAAGACTTCCCTGAATGTTTCAGAGGACAGTGCTAATAGTTGGAAGCCCAGGAGTTTACATGAAATAGAGCAACTTGCCCAATCCCTGGAGTTTTTTTGAGTGTAATTGATTTACATGCTGCTTCATTCTTGTTCAGAGCGACATGGAAATACAAAGATACATTGCTCTTTGGCCTTCTGGGAGTGTGACCACAAGTAACAGGTACTGACATTTGCTACTTTTGCCCTTATTTTGGAGATTTTTTTAACCCTTACCTTTTCTATGGAATAACCCCTTAAAATCATCTTCACATGCAGAATCAGAACACATCTACAGTCCCGTGAGCAGTCCCCTCACACTTCCGCTTGCTTTATAACCAGCTGCATCCAGATGCCATGTGACTGCATGAGTGCAATGCCAAATTTGGACTATAAATCCTGCCTTCCCAAGAGCAGGCATGCAGCTGTCTGCACCATGCATGAATGTCCTTGATGTCTCAGGACTAGCTCATCAGTACACCAAGGACACTGAGGGGTCCAGTGAGTGTCAGCAGAGCCAGACTTGCTAAGGGAGGGAGCTACTGTCAGACTGGTTAACATCTTACAAGCAGTGCAATGACAATGTGTACCTCCAGCTGGAGACATTCCCTGGTCACAGACGCCCTTGAATGCACAGCATGACCACTCCTGCTAGCCCCAGGATGAGCTATGGTGTGTACAGCACATGCGGTGGCAGAGGAGAGACTGCTGCTTTGCTAACATCACTGAGAGATATTTGTGCACAGGACTTGGCACTTCAGCATCCTGCATATTCTAGGCCTGCTTGTATTCCATGGCTGGGTCATGTCTGGGCTCACAGTTCTTTTAAGCAAAGTTTATTTCAGTTACAAAGCCCAGACCTTCTATAATTATCCTTAAGAGTGCTAGTTCTGTATACATTAAGTCCAGAAATATTAATGGCACCCAGGCTGAACTTGAGTGTGTTTGAACACTTAGTTAATTGGAATACTTGGTCTCTTTCTGCTCTGGATCTCACAGGTATGTGGAACTCAACCACAACCACATCATCTTCTTTTTCACTTCCAGTAGACTTGCTTTTCCACCTCTGCAAGTTATTTTACTGGTTAGTCTTACTTCTTTAATGCTAACCTTCGTATTTCAGCATTTATTTTCTTTCACTGATTAGACAGAAAAGTGGCACAACTGCTCGCTTCCCTTCCTTGGCCCATACTTGCTACCCACCATAGCCCAGTTCCTTTCCACTAGCACACACTAGTCCTGTTAGAGAAAATGCATAATGCTTCTCAGCTTCAATAAGGCTGTGATTAATCTGTGTGCTCTACAGAAAAGCATTTAAACATTTTGTTGCCTTGTTAGCAGACACCACATAATCTCGATTTTATCAGAAGAGTATAAAACATTATTAGCCTGGCTAATCTAAGACACAGTGCTTCTGCTGCATAATGTTACATCTAATAAATGTACAGCTGCCTCAGACTGAAGCTTGCAGTTATTTCATTTTCGAGAGCTGCTTTAGGCTGACACTAATGAGTTCAGAAGATGTTTTCAACTGTTCCCCAAAGATATTTGACCTGCCAAGATCAAATACAACTCTGTCATAATATAAGCAAAATAGATTAAACATGTTTTTTAGGTTTAAATCTCTTTTTTTTTCAGCACTGACATTGTAATCTGCAAACCAGAAAGCTATATGAAGACCGTACACTGAAATATTCCCAATAGGAAAGTGAAGAAAAATATGCCAAAAACTCACTGAAGACTATTACAATCTCATGGCCCTGAAACAAATATTTCCCTCAGAAGTCAAATCACTAAGCAATAGTGGTACGGTTATTCTGCTTTTTAGTTACAGCTGTGCTTCAATGTTGTTGCAGTTGTAGAATATAAAAAGAAAGGAAGAAGGGAAGGCATTAAATAAGTGAATCTTTATGATGGGGTCTTTTTTCTCTTTCAAGCGTGGGAGGTGAGAAAACATCAGAACTTTGGGTGCAGTAAGGGCTGCTAACAACACTCAACTGGATGTGAAGTGTCTTTTATGGCGAGGATGGAAATATGGCCAGGGCAAACTGCTTTATGGACAGATGGGCAAAAAATTTCTTGGAAAAAATCCATGACAGCAGAGTTGTGCTTTAAAAATAGTGCTACTGGGGTTTACTTTTCATTTTAACTTTAGCTCCTTCTCAAGAATACAATACAATACAATAAACCAGATTGGAAGAGACCTTCAAGATCATCGCGTCCAACCTATCAACCAATCCAACCCACCTAAACAACTAGACCATGGCACCAAGCACCCCATCAAGTCTCCTCCTGAACACCTCCAATGATGGTGACTCCACCACCTTCCCGGACAGTCCATTCCAATGGGCAATCACTCTCTCTGTTAGAACTTCTTCCTAACATCCTGTCTAAACCCCCCTGGCGCAGCTTGAGACTGTGTCCTCTTGTTCTCCATTCAGAAGTTTGTCACTGCAGAAAACTCATTTGGAATACTGACTTCATGCACAGGAAGGTAAAAGGAGGTTTTCTGTGCTTTTTTCAAAGTCTGCTAGGTGACTAGGAGTATTCCTCTGGATTCGTGAAACTGCCATAAACCCTCAGCGAAAGATGGCACTTTTCTACAGAAGTAAATCCTACTTCTGCCTTATAGCCATTCATTTATTCACAGCAAAAGAATACCTCCATCTGTCTATCAGCAGCATCACACAGAGCTAGCTCAAAGTTTCTCTGAGATATTCCTTTCTCCTGTCTTTGTGTGAAGGACATGAATTTTGTTAGCATGACTAACACGTTTACTCCTGCCATTTGCATTTCTGCACACACCCCTGCTGTCACAAATTCAGTAGATTGTGATTATTATTCTAGTGCTTCTTTTTGCATAGGTAATTATGCTTATATGGCTGTGATATTTGTATAAATATGATACTATCCATCTGTCTCCCAGGACTCCCCTAATGGTACCCAAATCTCTTTATCAGTTTCAGATTAATTTAACAGAAAATTAGCAGTTGCCTTGAAGACAGAGGGAGAGATTTGCTATTACTGCCTCTGCTGTTCCTTATCTATATGTTTCTGCTGAGCAGGGCAGGCCTAACAACTAAATAGCCCATGAGCCCCTCACACATGGCATGAGGTCCCTGATCTGTCAGTGCACATGATGTCTGCTGCCAGGCAGGTGGGAGAGGGTGATGAGGCCATTGGGTTGTGTGAGAGTCTAAAGCTTGTCTCTCCTGGTGTGACTCAACAAAGATAAAATCACTTGCTGCTTGCCCGACAATAGTTGATGTGCGTTGGCCAAAGCCACTGGAAGGACTCTTGGAAGGTGCAAAGATAACATTGCTCACTGAACTGCAGCTGGCCTACAACAATGGTCCAAGGGCCCAGCCTCACGCCTTCAGGACAAGATCATTCCAGCCATCAGATACCCCTGGAAAGGACAATGGATTCCCTGATGTGTAAAGGGTGTTGGGTAGGTAGATGAGCAGGAGGAGGTGGAGGCCTCCTCCCCCCTCCATCCAGACGGCTGCCCAAACTCACCTGAGTACACAGAAAGATTTCCCGGGGAAGATACCTGGACACTTACCTAAGGATGATTTCCCAGACGATATCCTGGGGAACAATGCCTGGACACTTGCCTGAGGACTAAAAAACTGTATAAAAGACTGGAGCAACTACTGGCTTTTAGGAGAAGAAACAGGAGAGAAAACAGGAGAAGAAAACAGGAGAAGAAAACTGGAGAAGCAAATGCAGACCACACGCTGGAAACATCACGGGGCCAACACAACGGATCTTGGACTCTGTTAACCCTCTCTCGTGCCCTAAGTTCCGGCTGCTGCAACTCATGGAGCTGAAGAAGCTGCCCAGAGCCCCATCCCTTCTACAGCCAAAGCCTCAGTACCCTTCCTCTACAGACCCGACATCTCCTGCAGCACCATTTCTCTACAGACCCAACATCTCCTGCAGCACCTTTCCTCACAGACTCAAACTGTCTTGGGGTGGGGGTGTGGGTAATATAATTCCTTTCCTTTTCTCTCTTCTCTCTCTATTTTCTCTCTATCCCCTTCTGATCTATCCACTTTATTTATGTCCATCACTGTATTTATGTAATAAATAGTCTAGCTGTTGATATTTTGGCCTCGTTTGTGCCTCTAATTTCACAACACGGAAATTCATTAAAACCTGAATCTCTTTCCCTCTCAGGATCGAGACATTAGACCTTTACAGGTTGTCATGGGGGATCTGAGGAGTTGTGGGGCCAAAGAAGTGAAGGGCCACATCTGTAGGTATTAAAGGAGAAGGGAGAGCAGGGAACTTGGTGAAACTGAGGGACACCAGTAATGTACAAAGCACAAAGAGGAGATGTGGCAGGGACACTTAGAGGAAAGCTGGGGTCTTACAGGAGGTCCTGCATTGTATAGACTACAGGTCATGAATCCATAGAAATCTTCAGTTCCTTCGTTCAGGAAAAACTTGTTTATGACACTCTTGATAGGATATTTTGGTATAATCTGCTTACATGGCACACCGTACCAAAACTGTGGTTTTGCTGGTATTCTCTGAATCCAGGGTAGCCTGACCTTCTGTTTCCCTTCTTTTCCTTTATACAAATTCAGATGTACCAACACGCCAGTTTATGGGAAAACTTTGGTCTTTAGCATATAGGCTAAAGTTTAGAGGCTTCCAAAGAAACCTCTTCTATACTTTCTGATAAACCCTGCTTCTTTTCAGCCAGTGTTATCTTCTCTCCATTTTTTCTGTACATCCAAATCAATAAATTTATTATTCTTTTTGTAATTAATGATACATTGAGGATTTTGTATCAATATCTTTTATTTTAAAGTTATGTTATTGTAAGCAAAGGCCAAAGTATTTATTTTTAAATGATTGGTCTTGTCAGTCAGAGGGCAAAACTTCTGTTTTCAACTCTGTCAATGATTCTTCAAGGAATCTAGCCATTTAGATTTCATGCTGTCTTGGTTTAACCCATCTGTAAAATAAATTCAATAAGCAACTTCAAGAAGTTGTTGGGAGGCTTCTTTAATGGCTGAAAAGTATTTTGATGTCAACCCACAATTGCCTGCATAAGCAGAGTAGTGTTATTCTAAGTGCTTTTTAATTGCCATTTCCCTTTCTCAGACCAGTCTTGTTTTCTTGTTGGTTTGTTGGTTTTGTTGATTTTTTTTTCCCCCTGCAGCCTTGTCACAAAATGCTCTGATTTCATCCTGTGGAATCTGTGGAATTTGTGCTAGATAGGACCCGAAATGGGCTTGTCTTTTAAAGCACAGATATCAAATAATAATTTTCTAAGGATGTATCTCTTTCTCAATTAACTTTTTCTGGCATCTTACCAGATTTTAGTACTGTAAAATTTAAAGAATCTGGAATTCACATTTTCCATGCACGCAAGGTTCATTTATTAAATGGAAAATACGCAGCATTGACTATTTTTCTATAAACTAATGCTTCTCTACTTCAAGTTTTAAAAATTACATAAAAAAAAACAGTTTTAAGGTATATTAAAAGCAGGCTTATGTTCCAGGCAGAGTATTTCAGAGATTATATCCTCAAACCTTTTCTTGTGCAGCTTCAGCTCTGTATTAACTACTGCAATTGATTCATCTTTATTAATTAAATTTGAAATAAAACCCAAACATGCAGTGTAATTTGTTGTGCATAGGGTAATTCCACATCCTCACACCAAGAATGAAAGTAATTTTTCTGACATTCAGCACAAAAGCTATCCCTAGCTATACTAATCTGTGACAAACGAGAAATTCAAGAAAATATGAAGCTAATGCCGACATTTTCTTCGTGGTATTTTTCAATGCATTCTTCTTGGAGGAATGATTCTTTGATTTCAATAAAAAGCAGACTTCCAGGTGTCAGGGTGAACTAAGACCTAAACATGCAATAAGAAAAACTTCTTGTTTCTTTCCATGCAAGTCAGACTACAAGTTACAGCCATGAGTCTTATCAGAATAGAGTCCTTTCCAGTGAAGAGTACAGCTGATATGGATTAGATTAGAGGATTTTGATTTAAGGTATTAATAAAGTGGTGGGGAACACAGGCCCTTTCTTCCAGATATGGGAGTTCTAGTCACTTTGGATCAGATATACAATACTCTACATTATGGTGTTTCTTATTAGCTCCTTGCACATATGCTACCTTAATGAACCCTAACTTACATCACAAAACTTAATACAGTATTAAGGCACTTGATATGTACTGCACAGTCCCCTTAGACAAAATGCCATACAACTACTTCTGATTGTATTTGTTCTGCATGATTGAATGTTGAGATGAATGGAGCAAGAACAAGGGAGACCAATACTGAAAAGTGTCTAACTCCAATTGCCCATACTGTCAGCCAGCATGGGTTGCTTGCTTATTTCTAACATCTCCGGGCTTTCACCACAGTACATCTCTCTCACGCACTGCAAGTACCAGCCAAATACCCCATTTTTCCTACCATAGTTCAATCCACAAGTTCTACCAAAACTTTGATAACAATAGGACTCAGGATAACTAGTGTGCTAGCCCATAACTACCAACTATTTGTCTTACTCCTATATTTATATTTCTTTGGTGCAGAGAAGCTATTTCTGTTTCTTCAGCATGTAACAAGATAAGGTTCTACTGGTTGGCTGTGTGTTATAGATCTTAAAGCTTGGCAACACTAAATCCTACTCCGAAATCCTCTAAGAAATTGATCAGAACCATCAGGACTCACTACAACACAATTCATGTTTATAATTGAAGGAGTTGGAGACGATTGCCTACACACAACTTTAAAGTCTTCAATGCTCTGCTTCTTTCTGCAGGTACTTCCCTTTTGCTCAAGCATAGAGCCATGATGCTGCAACTGCACTGATCCAGAGCACAAAACATATCAATTACTGTATCAGAGTGTGGGAGAGATGCATGTCTGTACTCCTCCCTTGTGCACACTTCATCCCAAGTATTTAACCAAAACATCGCTTACGTAAATCCATTTTTACTGCTGGCCATACACCTATAGCTACAAAGAACATGACTGTATTGTGTAGCTCAGTTCTTGCCTCAGTTTTAAACCATGGTTTAAGATTTCACACATGAGGTGCTCTCTGTATTTTAAGGAAGAGTGCTGTAGGCACACTTCACCACTCACAAAATGGCAGACTTGATGCAAGAAGCATCTTATTATTTTAATTAGAAGCCTAAAGCTGTAGTCTAGACCAAAGTGCTCTATAACTTGATGTAATGAACCAAATTCCAGGCCATGTAAGATACAAATTGGGTAAGAGATCTGAAGATGACTTCCAAGAAAATGCTTTAACCACCAGGCTACCAAGCATTTGGGGGAATGCTGTCTCTCCTGCTGAAGCTGTTGTGCTACTGAGAGAATGAGAACTGTGTGAATAACTGATTTGTAACAGTTTGCTGAACTGAAAGACCACTAGACTGAAGATGATAATTACCTATTTTTGCATATAATTAAATATTCACTGAAGCAGGAGCTTGAACATAACCTTCCTTTATTTCAGACAGATCTCTGCTGACTAAGCTGTTTGCCAGAACAGCAAATACACCATGCACTCCTTCCCCTCCTCTACTCCGCTGCATTTATGTGAGAAAGGCCTGGCCACCCACCTACTTGCAGGAAAGGATTGATGGCTGCAAATGCCTAGAAAAGACAGGGACACCTTCCTTTGAATTGGCTGCCTAAACCTCTTCAAGAGACAGAGTAGGATGGAAGGATTCCACATGCTCACTTCTTCTCTGACTGTCCAAGTTACATTCCTTAGTGTCCAAGTTAACATTCCTGTCCTTTGTGTACTGGGAAGACATCCCTAGCTGCCTACATCAGGAATGAGAATTCTGCCATTCAGGACAGTAGCTAAAAGATGGGCACCATAACATGAACGTAATGAGCTTGATGTTGCCCTCAGATATTCCCCAGCTGTGCAAATTTCTGAACTAATTTTATCTGTGTTATGAGGACTGCAGCATACAAATGAGTAAGCTTTGACTACTGCCAGAGTAGTAAGATTGAATAATAGTAAGATGTTGCTCCAAAGCTCCATTTTGGCTAAGTACTTTTAAATAACAATACTTTATTACCAAGCAGACATTGAAATTTGCAGAATTACTACCCAATCATAACATTATTTTATCACACTAGCATTTAAACCACCTTTGGTAATTACATTCCTACTGGAGAAAAAAACAAACAAACAAACAAAAAATCACAACCAACCTAGACTAGTAAATGAAGACAATCTTTTCTTTCACAATCACCTTTACCCTATGTCAGCCAAATTTTCTGACCAATGTTATGAGCCTTTTACAGGGTTACAAATCTGTAATCAAAACCAAAAGGATTTGTGTAATATCAAAATGAAAATTGGGCTAATTCTCAAGAATAAATTGTAACAGCTGTTCCAAACAGAATACATTTATTATTGATTGTCTTGAACCATGAAAATGCTTATTTATAATGCAATATGGCATTTGCTATCCATCATTTTTTATTGCACATTGTTTCATAGACAATCAGCAGACCAGGCACAGTACAAGTCGCAGTTGCTGCTTTTACACCCGATTTTAAAGATCAGCTGGGCAGCATGAGGCTAGTGCACGGTCTGAGCCACCAACTTCCATCCAATACACAGACACACAGTCAGTCTACACACTGACTGCAAGCTGCCTGTCTGAGGCTACCTAGCACACCCAGCTCATCCACAAGACATGGCCTTTCCAGAGGTATTTCCAATTGTACATCTGCCTCACAGAACTTGTTCTCATTTGCTCTAAGCCTGGTCTTGAATATGCCTGCAGCTCCCCTGCACAAATGAACCTAGAACACCTTAAAGAAAGATAACCTCAGCCATGAAAAGATGATGGCATGATTCTTGCTTCTACAAGGACAAAAGTCACACATCTACACACAGCCAGTGCCACCTTACAGCACTAAGGATCCAATGCAGGTGTACACAGAAGGCCATTTGCCTCCACCAGAATGCAGCAGCAGGACCTGGGCCTGTGACAGTTTTGTGCTGGTGTGTAGATCAGAATGAATTTAGGAGAGCTAGATAAAGCAAGAGAAAGCACCACCCTGTCAGATAACAGGCTTGATGGGGTGCTTGGTGCCACGGTTTAGTTGTTTAGGTGGGTTGTATTGTATTGTATTGTATTGTATTGTATTGTATTGTATTGTATTTTATTGTATTGTATTGTATTTAGGTGGGTTGGATTGGTTGATGGGTTGGACACGATGATCTTGAAGGTCTCTTCCAACCTGGTGGTGTATTGTATTGTATTCTACTTTTATGCAGCAAAATGAGAAAACGGTCTTTCAGGTGATCAATTTCCTTTCCAAGGTGAGAGAAAGCTAAACTTAATGGCCTTTCTCAATAGTAGTAAATCCATGCATGTGACTGAATAGAACACAGCTGACTTTTGAAATCTTCTTTCTCAGAGACATCAGGTTGTATTATCTCAATGCTTTCCTAAAATACTTCATTGTCTGTGTGAAACAAACTGCTGAATTCTATACAATTTTATAAATTATTTCCAGGCATATTAAATCTAATGACTTAACAAACAATATCACAGGAACACATCCATGCACCAAACTAGAGTAACCTAAATGTTGAGGACCTCCTGAAAGGCATTTGGTTCTGCACAGATCCAGACCATTACAGCAGCAGCCTGGACCTTATGTCCTAATGGATTAACTATGTTTCTCAGCACCCAAAGAGATTAGTGATAAAAAGATTCAGTTCCCTCTATGATATAGGTGGCAAATACCCAGGTGCAGCCATTTGTATACTTTTATCAATTAGTGCTAAAATGGTGTGATTGTATTACTGTGATATTTAATGTTACAGGGTCTTTTTAAAAGGGTACAAACCCCCAAATATTCTAGCAAAAATACTGTTTTCAAATATGAAGACATATAAAATGAGACCTTATCCCTTATTCATGAGAGACAGATGTTATTTTTGGCTGCACGGCTTAATGAATACCATATTATGCTCATGTTAACCTTACACCAGAAATAACACACTTCTAGCATTCATGAACTTAAAGACATTATCAGTAAAAGCTTCTATTAACATCCAGAACTTTTCTCAGTTCTTACTGTGAAAGATTTAAGCTGTCAGCTACAGTCCCTATTATGGAAGGATTTTAGCGGTTCTCTACCTATCAAAAGATATTCGTGCAAAAGATATAATCCTCAGCAGTCAGCTAGCTGAGGATGGAAAAACTAATAGTTTCCTGTTGTCTTCTTTACAGTATTTAATTTACATATATGATGTTTTGCTATACTTTGTATCTGTGTTTTGTTTTCTGGCCTTCCACAAATGAAAACACTACATCCTCTTAAAACTGCTGTTATACTTCAGTTTATTTTCACTGAGTTGGAAAAATGCCTGCCAGAAAGTATGAGCTGAAACTAATTACCATCAGTACAAAATCTCCAAGCTGAACTGGGATGCTGACAAAAATGCAACAAGAAAATGAATAAAATGTTTCTTGGGAAGCAGAGATCAATTTCAGCAGCCAGCCACTATAATGATAAATAAAACCTTGAATACAAAAAGCTATTATGAGCATTTCGTTTTCATATGGATAACTTTCTTCATAGAATAAAGGTTGTGAATCATTCAAAGTGCTTGATTTAAGCCAACTACAAAAGACTCTGCAACGTCTGCACAGCAACTGTGTCAGTATGTGCTACATAGGATTTTTCATACTGCATTTGATAAGTTGGCTTGAAACAAATGAGACTGTTCTAAGAAAGACCCTTAAAATCTAAATTCCTGGGCATATGCCAAAACTACATATGAGCAAATACAGCAGGGTATCTCCCACAGAGGTAGGCACAAAACCATTTTGAGGTTCCAGGGCTTATCATAGGATGTTAGGGGTTGGAAGGGACCTTCCAAGATCATCGAGTCCAACCTCCCTGCCAGAGCAGGACCATAGAATCTAGTATAGGTCTCACAGGATCACATCCAAATAGGTCTTGAAAGTCTCCAGAGAAGGAGACTCCAGAACCTCACTGGGCAGCCTGTTCCAGTGCTGTGTGATCCTCACAGTGACGTTACCCCTCATGCTGAGGTGGAACCTCCTGCACTGCAGTTTATATTCATTAACCCTTGTCTTACGACAGGGTGTAATGGAGAAGAGCCTGGCCCCTTCCTCTTGATATTCAGCCCTCAGATATTTATAAACTTTTATTGAATCTCCTCTCAGTCTTCTCCTGACTAAAAAGCCCCAGGTCTCTCAGTCTCTCCTCACAGGGCACATACTCCAGTCCCTTAATCATCCTGGTAGCTCTCTGTTGGACTCTCTTCAGCAGATCTTTGTCCCTCTTGAACTGGGGAGCCCAAAACTGGATACAGTATTCCAGGTGAGGTCTCAGCAGGGCAGAGTAGAGGGGGAGGAGAGCCTCCCTTGATCTGCTGGACACATTCCTCTTAATGCACCCCAGGATCCCATTGGCCTTCTTGGCCAGAAGGGCACATTGCTGACCCATGGCTAATTTGTTATCCACTAGGAGTACCAGGTCCTTCTCCACAAGGTTGCTCTCCAGCAGATCACCTCCTAACCTGTACTGGTGCAGTTTATTCTTCCTTCCCAGGTGCAGGACTCTGCGCTTATCCTTGTTGAACCTCATTAGGTTCCTCTCTGCTCAGCTTTCCAATCTGACCAGGTCATGCTGAATGGCCACACAGTGTCCTGTTTTGAGGCCAGGCAGATCCTCTCTTGCCCCTGAGAGGGGCAAAACAATGACACTCACACAAATGGATTGCACAGCAGATGGAAAGTTTAAATGGAAAAGCAATTAGTGTTTTACAGAAAGCTACAAGCATAGTGACAAAAGAATCCCAAATCACACAGAGTCCCCTACAGCACACCCCAAAGCCTCCCAAACACTTCCCCTTTCCCCACCTGAGGGTATACCCAAAAGCCCAGGGCTCTTTCTTTTCCCCCACTGCTAGTCTCAGGCTGGCCAGGTCTGAGACTGCCCCTTCCCCTTCTCCTCCTGGCATTAGGCCTAGCCAGGACTAAGAAGCCTTGAGGTACTCCCCCACCATTACCCAATAGGGAGCATCTCTCAGAGGAGCAGAGAGGGAAGAAAGAGGAAGAGAATGGCTTTGCAGATAGATTTATAGGGCGCAGGACATTATGGGTATGAAATGCACTATTTCCTGTGTCCACCCACTGGGCCGGACCCTCGGGACACTGGAGGTATAGCTTGTGTGGCAGCAACAGGAGACACACAGCCTAAACTGCCACACACAGCCTTCAGGTGTATCAGCCAAGCCTCCCAGTTTGGTATCATCAGCAAACTTCCTGAGCCACACTTTGTCTGTCTGTCTCCTCATCAATGTCACTGATGAAGATGTTGAACAGGACTGGAACCAGCACAGATCCTTAGGGAACTCCACTAGTTACAGCTCTCCATCTGGACTTGGCACCACTGACCACCACTCTGCACTCTGTTTTGTAACCAGTTCCTAATCCATCTCACTGTCTGCTCTTCTCCCACACTTCCTGAGCTTGCTCACAAGGATGTTCTGGGAGAACACAACACAAGTCTTACTAAGGTCAAGGTAGACTACATCCACTGGTCTCCCTGCATCTACCCATTCAGTTACAACATCAGAGAAGGCTATCAGATTAGTCAATCATGATTTCCCCTTGGTAAATCCATGATGAACCTTATTCTCTTCCAAGTGCCTAGAGATGACATCCAGAAGGAGCTGCTCCATTATTTTTCCAGGGATGGAGGTGAGGCTGACTGGTCTGTAGTTTCCTGGAACCTCTTTCTTGCCAGTTTTGAAGACTGGAGTGGCACTGGCTTTCCCCCAGTCCTCAGGCACCTCTCCTGTCTACCAGGATTTTGTAAAAATGATGGAGAGTGGTAAAGCAACAACACCAACCAGCTCTCTCAACACTCTTGGGTGCATCTCATCAGGGCCCATGGACTTGTGAATATTCAGCTTAACTGATCCCTAATCCAGCCTTCATTGACTAGTGGAGAGCCTTCCCTCCTTCAGTCTTTTCCTTCATCCAGGGTCTGGACTTCATAGGGCTGTTCACTCTTAGGAGTAAAGACTGAAGCAAAGAAGGCATTCAGCAACTCTGCCTTCTCTGCATCCTCAGTCATCAGGGCTGCCTCCTTGTTCAGCAGTGGGCCCACACATTCCCTATTCTTCCTTTTCCTATTGATATATTTGAAGAAGCCCTTCTTGTTCTCTTTTACTTTCTGTGCCCATTTTAGTTCCAAGAGGGCTTTGGCCTTCCTTGTTGCCTTCCTACATGCCCTAGAAACAACTCTATAGTTCTCCCAAGAGAACTTCACCCATAGACTGTAAATTTCTTTCTTCCAGAAGATTTCCCTCAGAAGCTCCTTGCTCATCCATGCAGGTCTCCTGACTGCCTACCCCATTTTTTTACTCAAGAAAACACACCTATCTTGGGCTTGGAGGAAGTGGTATTTAAAAATTGTTCAACTGTCTCGGGTTCCTTTACCCTCCAGAGTCTTAGGCCATGGGATTCCTGCAAGTCTATCTCTAAGGAGTACAAAGTTAGCCCTGCAGGAATCCAGGGATGTAATCCTACTTACTGCTCTGCTTCTGCCCTTTATAATACTAAATTCCACCATGTTGTGATCACTGTCACCAAGGCAGTTCGCACCCTTAATGTCCCCAACCAGTCCTTCTATATTAGTTAATACAAGTTCCAGCAGTGCACTTCTCCTTGTTGGCTCCTCCACTACCTCCATCAAGAAGTTATTATCAACACACTGAAAGCACCTTTTGGACTGGCTGTGCCTGGCTGTGTGGGTTGGCCAGCATATGTCAGGGTGATTGAAGTCACCCATGAGTACCAAGGAGTGTGTGCTAGAGGCTATGTCCAGTTGACTCTAGAAGGCCTCATCAGCATCTTCTGATTGATTTGGTGGTCTATAGTAGACCCCCACAACAGTTTCACCTACCTTTCCACATCCCTTAATTCTTACCCACAAAGCTTTCAACCCATTCTACCTCCCCCCTGGACAGAACTCGACATATTCCAGTTGCTCTTGCACATAGAAACACAACCACCTTGCCTTGTTGGTCTATCTTTCCTGAACAGTACATAGCTATCCATCCCACTGTGTTTCAGTGATACCAATTATATCACACCTATGCACCCAAAGGCATATCTCCAACTCCTCCTGCTTATTCCCCATGCTTTGTGTGTTGGTATATAAGCATTTCAGAGAGGCAGTTAATCTATTAGTTTTCACTCCCGCTGTCCAACCACTCCTGTACACTTCCATGGCCACTGTCCATGCTGATGTTTCCTTGTTAGCTCTTGCATCTTCCCCAACACATGGCTCATAATCTCCTACCTCCCCTGAAGTACCAGTGGAGCTGGCACACCACCTCTCAAGCATCCTGGGCTTATTTCCACTGAACCTGATTTTTCCCCTTCCCCACTGTGAATCTAGTTAAATGCTCAACTAATGAGCCCAGCCAACCCCTGTGACATAAACTTTCTCTCCCTTTGAGAAAGATGCACCCCATCTGCTGCCACCAGGCCTGGCATCATGTGAGATGACCCATGGTCAAAAAACCCAAAGTCTTGTTGGAGCCACCAGATTCAAAAGCCAAGAATTGGTCTGGTGAGTCCTCCTCAGTCTTTCTGGGTTGGTCCCTGCAACTGGGAGGATAGAAGAGAGCACTACCTGTGCTCCCACTCCCTTGACCAGTTGACCCAAGGCCCTGAAGTCTCTTTTGATAGCTCTCAGCTTCTTTTTTTCCAAAGTAGTCATTATCTATCTATCTATCTGGAAAGATAATAATGGGTAATAATCTGTGGGCTGTGCCAGCGTAGGAAGCCTTCTTACCACATCCTTAACCCGGGCTGCAGGGACACAGCAGACTTCCCTTTGAAGACCATTATATTTTGACTCAGATGTGAAAAGTAATTTTTATTTTATTTTATTTATATATTTTTTATATATATACATATTCCACCTGACTGCTGACTAAGTTTTACCCAGGCTACTGCTGAGACTTCTGCACTCTGTCACCTGACCCAGCACACAAGGTACCAATGAACAAAGTTCAGGAATCAAGGCACAGATCAAGATACCATTAACATCTTACCACAAGTTCAGGCTGCATAAACAATTTTCCTTCAAAGGTTCATGTAAAAGGGTCCAAATGATTATTATCATCTATGTTCTCATGGGCACAAGGAACCATTTTAGTTATTGGATGTCTCAAACACATCGTTCAGCTACAGCAAACTGCTACTTTAGTCTTTACATATGCACCCGGCAACCAGAGGGCTGAAGTCAAAAGCTGATCCCAGAGCTTTACTAAGGAAATATCAAGCTGATGAGAGACAAGGAACAAGAGCAGCACAAGATTAAACCAAAACAACAAACATAGGAGCAGACTATGCCTCATATTACACAACCGGACTGAGAGAAAACAGCAGCACTTCCATAGCAGCAGGGGAAGACATATTTCTGGCACCACAGTTCACCTCATGATTAGCCTGGCCACACCACCAGTGGGGCAGTAACAAAGCAAAGGGGATGAGACTAGAGCAGACTATGTCATTACTGTCACCACAGAAGGCAACACTTCCCCGTTAAGATAACAAAAATGTGCCCACCAAGACACTTCTCAAGGCACATGGAACTTCTAGCTGTGTGGAATACAGCCAGTAACAAAACCCATCTGCAAAGACCCTCAACAGTCCACACACGATAAATTCCAGGAACGGAAAGGAGACCTTCAGTTTACACAGGCAGCACAAATGCAGGGTATGCCACGTTTCTCCTGGGCACCTTACTGTTCTTGCAGGGCTATTTTTCTCAACAAAACAATGGCCATGACTCAAGTCAAAAGTTCTTCCAACTCTGTATCTTGTCACTAGTGGTCACCTTGCAATCTACCAAAATAAATACTGGCAACTATCTGCACTTGCCATACATGCTGTTAGTGGGAAAAGGGAGTAAAATGTAAAGTCTTGTCTTACCTTTAGGGAGTTCACATACTTAGCATAATTGACTGGCAAAAGA
>JAAWVA010000232.1:0-25000 GCA_015227895.2 Colaptes auratus
GCTCGCCTTGGAGAAAGTTCAAAGGGATTCTATTCAAGTCCATTAATATCTAATGGGACAAAAAATGCAGACAGACTTTTCTGTGATGTCTAGACATAAAAAGAGGCAATGGAACTCAATTAAAACATGAATTTGCACCTGAATACTAGAAAAGAATTTCTTGAGTGTGGATGATGATTGCATACTGGAACAGACTGCCAGAGATATTGGGGAGCCTTCATCTGGGGTGATATAAATCTGACTGGATGTGATTTTGGTAACATCCTCTAGCTAACCCTGCTTAAACAGGACTTGGGGTAAACAATCTGAAGAGATCCCTACCAATCTCAACCATCCTGCGATTCTGTGAAATTCAGTCTCAAGTTTACTGAATCAAAATAAATATGTTAAATTAAATGATAGTTTTAGTTCTGTGTAAAGAAGAGCAAAAAAACCACCACCAACAAAACCAAAACCCACAAAATCTGTCTTTTGCTTCCTGAAGTTTGTCATTTTTTTATTATCTCCTTTATTTTGGAAGTGTTCCACACCAGTTTTCACAAACCCTGCCACGAAAACAAAAATCTAACCTTCCCTCTCTGACCATGTTCTTAAAACCAAAGAAACAGATATTACCATGTTATTTTGATACCTACATATTATATGCCAGGGGAGGTTTAGGCTGGATGTTAGGAAGAAGTTCTATACAAAGAGAGTGATTGCCCATTGAATGGGCTGCCCGGGGAGGTGGTGGAGTCACCTTAATTGGAGGTGTTCAGGAGGACTTGATGGGGTGCTTGGTGCCATGGTTTAGTTGTTTAGGTGGGTTGGATTGGTTGATGGTTGGACGTGATGATCTTGAAGGTCTCTTCCAACCTGGACTATTCTACTCTACTCTACTCTACTCTACTCTACTCTACTCTACTCTACTCTACTCTACTCTACTCTACCATTCTATTCTATCTATTCTATTCTATTCTATTCTATTCTATTCTATACAAAATGTCTTAATTTTTTTATCATTTATGTGTTATGTAATCATATTTAGTCCCATGCCCTTCGGTATTGTTTCTGATTTTGTATTTTCATGTTAATCAGCAAATAACTAAGATCCCAAAAGGGATGCAGGCATAATTATTTAATTTCTTGAACTCCACTGAAGTTATAAAATTGTTAAGAAATCTATGGTAACAGATTTTGTAGCTATATACTACTTAATAGAAGTGGTATGAAAACCACTTACCTGTTGTTCCATATGTATTGTTCCTGTGTCCATGTGTACTGCTGCCATCCAAACTGTTCAACTCTGGAAAGCTACCTATTCTAAAACACGGTGGTTTTTAGTGTGTCATACATCTGCTCTAACTTATTCCTGGTACTTTGATTTTGTCAGTGAACTGATCCAAAGGTTCAAGCCAGATCACTAAGATGAGGAACCACTTAGAAAGTAGGCACAGATGCAATCACAAAGGTTAATACAGGATCAAAATTCTTTTATTGTAGCTTCTCACAGTAGCATACAGATTCCCGCAGGTTTTCTTATTATCCGCTCAGGATAACTACAGTAAGCATCCTTCTTCTCCCTTCATGAGAGTTAATAACCTACTGTGTATGTGAATAGGTACATACAACTGGCTTTTCATGATGTTTGTTAGCAAGGGTCACAGGAAGATATTAGTTTCTCTAAGAAAAGCAAAAAAGTAAAAGAAAAGTAAATAGCAGCAATTCCAGTAACATCACAGTGAGGCAACCTCGGCTGTTATCATTGATTTCAAGTTTTGCCCGCAGAGCTATGCTGTACAATATCACTACACAGCAAGCGAACGTCATTCTTTGTCATAATTAATGAACAATACCCACAAAAACTATTACAGTGTGAGAAAAGAGATCATCCTCTCTCAGTGGGATGAAGGGAGGCTAATCAGTAAGTTTACCTTTTGCTCTATATTGGCAGCAACTCAGAGCACCTTTTAGAAAGCCTGCTGTGGACAGAGACAAAACCTAACAAATTGTACCAAGGTACATACACAGATACTTGGGAAATAGATTCCTTCTTATTACTATCAAAGTTACCATGCTGTTGTTAACATGCTAAAATTGTAGAAAATAATATTTTTAGCACTCAAAATAAAGCTCTCATTCCTACTCAGTGGGAGACAGTTGTTTTAAAACAGAAAAAATATATCTAAATTTTCCACTGAAATATAAATTACTAAATTCTCTGCAACTGATATAATAGAAATATACCAGACTTGGTTGTAATGAATGCCATTCAAAATCACAAGCATTATAGAGCTTATCTATATAAGTGTGGCCAGCAGGAGCAGGAAGGTCATTCTGCCCCTGTACACTGCACTGGTTAGGCCGCACCTTGAGTATTGTGTCCAGTTCTGGGCCCCTCAGTTTAGGAAAGATGTTGTCTTGCTGGAGCATGTCCAGAGAAGGGCAACAAGTTGGTGAGGGGTTTGGAAGATAAGCCCTATGAGGAAAGGCTGAGGGAGCTGGGGTTGCTTAGCCTGGAGAAGAGGAACTCAGGGGTGACCTTCTTGCTCTCTACAACTACCTGAAGGGAGGTTGTAGCCAGGCAGAGGTTGGTCTCTTCTCCCAGGCAGCCAGTACCAAACAAAGGACCAGTCTCAGGCTGCGCCAGGGCAGGTTTAGACTGGATGTTAGGAAGAAGTTCTATACAGAGAGAGTGATTGCCCACTGGAATTGGCTGCCCGTGGAGGTGGTTGAGTCACCTTCATTGGAGGTGTTCAAGAAGAGGCTTGATGGGGTGCTTGGTGCCACAGTTTGTTGTTAGTTGTTTAGGTGGGTTGTGTTGTATTGTATTGTATGTATTGTATTGTATTGTATTGTATTGTATTGTATTTAGGTGGGTTGGATTGGTTGATAGGTTGGACGTGATGATCTTGAAGTCTCTTCCAACCTGGTGTATTGTATTGTATTGTATTGTATTGTATCTACTGAACTTGAGTACATCTACTCTGCTGTAATGCTATCATTCACAAAGCAAACAAATATCAAATTTCTACATTGTTCCTCTTAGGTCAGCTATGTGATTTTAGATTGGATAGCAGAAAAATTTTCTTTACTGAAGGAGTGCTCAGGCATTGGAATAGGTTGCCCAGGGTGGTGATGGAGTCCTATCCCTGGAAGTCTTCAGGGACATGGCCCTTTGGAACATGACTTAATGGTCATGGTGGTCATAGGTTGACAGTTAAATTTTGTGCTCTCTGAGGTCTTTTCCAACTGAAACAATTCTATGATTCTATGATACACCCAGTTGAATTAGATTTTTAAAGGAAATTCCAGTAAAATAAATATTATCAGACATTGCCACATATGCAAAATGTTTTGCCTCATTTTCAGGAAAAGTTCCTGAATCAAGAACTCTCCCATTTACATAAAGAAAACATATGCTTTCAAATTTACAGATGCTGAAATGTTGGAAATGCTACCAGTACATTGGAAAACAAGGTAAAAAATACCAATGATTCTGATATTAAAATAAAAAAAATAAAAAAATTGAAAATCAGGCTCCAAAATTAAATAAATGGGGAAATTCCAGGACTTCATGCTTAAACAGTAATAATCAACTGACAAATATTAAATGAGAAACCACGACAAACTAGCAGCTCTGCAAATTGAATCTGGGGATCTGAGCCCAATAATATCTGAAAATAATGAGTCCCTGCCACCACAGAAAGGATAGACTGGTAGGAATAGATTTTGAATTTGTAATGCACAAAAATAATTCTGCTTTACTTTCCTGACTGCAGCCTAACGTTGTCCACTGCATTTCCCTGCAGCGTGGGACCTGGACCACACAGATGGAGCCCTCCCCACTGTCTCTCAATAGAATACAATAGAATACAATACAATAAACCAATCCAACCCACCTAAACAACCAAACCATGGCACCAAGCACCGCATCAAATCTCCTCCTGAACACCTCAATGAAGGTGACTCCACCACCTCCCTGGGCAGCCCATTCCAATGGGCATTCACTCTCTCTGTATAGAACTTCTTCCTAACATCCAGCCTAACCTCCCTGGCACAGCCTGAGACTGTGTCCTCTTGTTCTGGTACTGGCTGCCTGGGACAAGAGACCAACCTCTGCCTGTCAACTGACAAAAACATCCACAACCCAGTCTACTCAAAACACTGAATGAACTGATATCATATAACTTTCAAGATAAAATAGATTATGTGATACAGTTTTTTAACTATAAATGAGCTGAGAACAAAATGAAAAGTCCATTTTGATTCTATGTTTATTTTACATAGAAGAATTTGCAATTGGCTTAAACTGCAGAAAGAAAACAATGAGAAATACTTGTAACACAGTGAAGCATCTGAGTAGATTGTCTAAATAGATTGGGAAGACAGAAATCAGTAGTAAAGCGGTACTGTGTATTTCACTTGACCTTGATGCACTTAGATGCACATATCTATATCATGACTTCTCAAAGTTCTTTGAGTCTTACAGTTTGTAAATATTGAAACTAAGAACTTTAAATGTATGTTATTCTTAGATGTTCTTTCTACACAGAGGCAATGACAGCCTGCTGATTGTACATCTCCATCACTGAACTACCCTGATCAATAACCTCTCAAAAATCATACGAATCTCCTTTGTGAGGAGAAACCAGTTCAACTCAGTATTTCCATTTGAGGCCTTCTCACTTCTATTTTCAACCTTAAATGTTGTGCTGTTCTCATTTGACTTGTTTGTTTTAATCCTTGACACACCGTCCACCACAGCAAACTGCTGGCTAAGCTGTCAGCTCATGGCTTGGACAGCAACACTATGTGCTTGGTTAGGAACTGGCTGGAGGGCCGAGCCCAGAGAGTGGTGGTGAATGGTGCCACCTCCAGCTGGAGGCCAGTCACCAGTGTCATCCCCCAGGGAACAGTGCTGGGCCCCATCCTCTTTAATATCTTCATTGATGATCTGGATGAGGGGATTGAGACAGTCATCAGCAAATTTGCAGATGATACCAAGCTGGGAGCAGATATTGGTCAGTTAGAGAGTGGAAGGGCTCTGCAGAGGACCTCAACCAACTGGACAGATGGGCGGAGTCCAATGGGATGGCATTCAACAAGTCCAAGTGCCAGGTGCTGCACTTTGGCCACAACAACCCCATGCAGAGCTACAGGCTGGGGTCGGAGTGGCTGGAGAGCTCCCAAACAGAGAGGGCCTGGGGGTGCTAATTGACAGCCGCCTAAACATGGCCAGCAGTTGGGGGGGCCAGGTGGCCAAGAAGGCCAACGGCATCCTGGCCTGCATTAGGAATAGTGTGGCCAGCAGGAGCAGGGAAGTTATTCTGCCCCTGTACTCTGCATTGGTTAGGCCACACCTTGAGTACTGTGTCCAGTTCTGGGTCCCTCAGTTTAGGAAGGACATCAAGACACTTGAAGGTGTCCAGAGAAGGGCAACAAGGCTGGTGAGAGGCCTTGAGCACTAACCCTATGAGGAGAGGCTGAGGGAGCTGGGATTGTTTAGCCTGGAGAAGAGGAGGCTCAGGGGAGACCTCATCGCTCTCTACAACTACCTGATGGGTGGTTGTAGCCGGGAAGGGGTTGGTCTCTTCGCTCTAGCAAGCAACACCAGAACAAGAGGACACAGTCTCAAGCTGCGCCAGGGGAAGTTTGGGCTGGAGGTGAGGAGGAAGTTCTTCACCAAGAGAGTGATTGCCATTGGAATGGGCTGCCCAGGGAGGTGGTGGAGTTGCCATCTCTGGAGGTGTTCAATAGGGGATTGGACGTGGCACTTGGTGCCATGGTCTAGTCATGAGGTCTGTGGTGACAGGTTGGACTTGATGATCTTTGAGGTCTCTTCAACCTTGGTGACACTGTGATACTGTGATCCTAATAAACTTACTCTACTACTGAATTTTAAAAAAGAAAAAAAATCACATAGGAGTAATCTTAATTGAACCAGTGACTTTTTGCTAATTTACATAGGATATAAATACTTTCCTGGAATGAAATAAACTCTCAGCATTCTCTCTTGATTATATAATGAAAGACATTTATGGTGCAACATTGAGCTTTGGAGCATGTCAAAAAAGAAAAGGTACATCATAAATCTGACAGCCTTTGTGTTGGAATGCATGCACAGACTCCCTTGTTGGTGAAGCAGGAATTGTTTATTGGTACAGAACAAGCAGCTTATATAAGAAAAATCAAGCAGGGTAAGCAATCCCTGACATTCTTGCACCACTGCTGCAAATTGAGTTTTTCTCCTTTGATATGCAGCTGTCCATTGTTATCTTCATCCCATATCAGGTTGATCTTCTCCAGCATGGAGGCAAGTGTCCCCTGTGTCTCACACTTCAGGTGGTTTACCATGGTCAGCTCTTCTTTATCATCAAGCCATCCTTCCAGTATCAGTGGCCTGTTGTTCCTTCTTGTCCTGAAACCTTCCATAGATACTTTCTGCTTTCCTACACCTTTGAAAACATAATATGAACTAATTGAAAAAATAGTTACTTAAATTCAGGAAAGAAACTCAGACAAAACCAAACAAACAAACAAAACAAGCAAGTAAACAAACAAACCCCACCTCCAATCCTATTCTGCTACGTTGGTGCTTAAATTGTGTGAAAAAAAAGTATTCCTAGACACATGATGTTACTGACCATGAACTCCCTAAAAGCTTTCTAGGTAGTCTGCACTGATTGCTAGCTCTCACTCGTGGCCACCACAGGTATTCCAATATCTAATTTCAGAACTATTGTGATTGATGTTTTCACTCTCAGAGTGCATAGGATTCAATTAAAAAGATTGTGTTATAATTTTGTTTATTAAGCCTACTTAGATGGAGAATATTACTTCGGGAATCAAATATCTAGGCTTTAAACAAGTCTCAGGCTAAACAAATGGACAAGCAGCTTCCTAAAGCAAAGAAATGAGTTTAACTACCAGATTCTCAATTGCCACCTGAAAAAAAGACCCTGTGCAGAAATGAATACAATAATCCATGTAACTTGAAAAATATGCTACCGAATGGAAATGGATTTTGTCATCTTGTTTTCATGGTCAGTTTAGAGTCTGGCATATTGTGACCGGTTTAGGCTGTGCCTTTAAGAAAGAGACAGTTGCTGAACACTCTGGCTGAATCTAGATACATATCTAGATACATCAACTATATCTCACTGAAATAAAAAATATTAATAATATAGAACAGTGACAAGAACTCCACATTCTACCCAATTTTAATGTTGAAGCTTTAGACATTCCCCAGTGTTTTATTTTTATTTATTTTATTTTTAATTCCCTTTATGGTCATTACAAAGAACAAGATATTCCTAGCTCACAACTCCTTTGATTTTCCTGTGGATGCTTCTTGAAAGTTGAGATAGCTTGCACCCTAGACAAACTACTTTCTCTCTGTTCAACATAACTAAATCATGACAAGACCAAGTGCAGGGTCCTGCATCTGGGTTGAGGCAATCCCAGGCACAAATACAGGCTGGGCAGTGACTGGCTGGAGAGCAGCCCAGCCCAGAGGAGAGAGACTTGGGGGTGCTGGTGGACGAGAAGCTCAACAGGAGCTCTCAACGTGCACTTGCAGCCCAGAAAACCAATCAGATCCTGGGCTGCATCAAGAGAAGTGTGGCCAGCAGGTCAAGGGAGGTGATTCTCCCCCTCCACTCAGCTGTGGGGAGACCCCACTGCGGTACTGCATCCAGTTCTGGAGCCCCTATTGCAAGAGGGATCTGGATGTGCTGGAACGTGTCCAGAGAAGAGCCACAAGGATGATCAGAGGGCTGGAGCACCTCTCCTATGAGGACAGACTGAGGAGTTCAGTCTGGAGAAGAGAAGGCTCCGAGGTGACCTCATTGTGGCCTTCCAGTATCTGAAGGGGGCCTCCAAGAAGGCTGGAGAGGGACTTCTCAGGATATCGGGTAGTGATAGGACTAGGGGGAATGGAATGAAGCTGGAGGTGGGGAGATTCAGGCTGGACATGAGGAGGAAGTTCTTCACCATGAGAGTGGTGAAGCCCTGGAATGGATTATCCAGGGAGGTGGTTGAGACCCTGTCCCTGGAGATGTTTAAGCCCAGGCTGGATGAGGCTCTGGTCTGCCTGATCTAGTGTGGGGTGTCCCTGCCCATGGCAGGGGGGTTGGAACTAGATGATTCTTGTGGTCTCTTCCAACCCTGACTGATACTATGATACTATGATACCATGATACATGACAGAGATGCAGTTAAACACACTGAAGTTGTCTGGATCTTATAGGATAATTTCCAGTATTGCCTAAATGAAACAGCACCATTTTGTCTAGCCACTTTTCTGAATTTAAGTGGTTAAATTCATGTTACATGACTTCTTAGACTACTAAGTGCTTTGCTAAATGCCTACTTAAACGCTCAGCTACATCCTAATGTTCATAAATATGGATCATGATACTATGCATTAAGGAGGTTTTTTTGGAGAAATTGACCTTCTTGCATATGCAAAAGCAAGTAAAATGTTGCATTCCTTTTCAGTGTCACAAAAAGCAGGGCTTATCTCTAGTTTATTATTTTCTTGGTCAACAACAAACGAATAAAGACCTGAAGTTCTGAATGACTACTCTATCAAGCACATCCCAGAGCATAACAGTTTGTCAAAGCAATTTTATTATCAAGGTAAGAAATTGCAATCATTTGACTATACACCCTATTTTATTTACCATGGCATAAACTGTCACATGGAAAAGCCACAAGCATCTTGACAGCTATGGTTCTGTATTCTCTGCTCTCCTAACTAGAAAAATCTGAGATTTAAGATTAATAACATTCTGTGATCCTGTGATAGATTTCCATGTGGCATCAGAGAGATTTCTTTATTTCTTATGTACTGATTTTTCTATGGAATCTTCAATATCCAGTAACAGAATGTCATGGATGGAGTCATGTACTTCACTCATAAGATTGATGCAACAATACTTTATTGGCATATCAAGTTTCAATAGTAAATGCAACAGTGGTTTGGCAAGATTCAGGGGCAAAATACACTTGATTATTAACTGCATATAGGACAGGGTCAAACAAAACTCTCAGGGAGACACTCCTTTTGAGTTAAGATGTTCAGGAAAGATCCCCTTGCTTCCTTATCAATAGGAGTCTAGATGCAGATGGATGTACTTGTTAGTCCACATTTGGCCAATATTCAAAGATTATATAGGATCAATAAATCTTTATATCACTTATTTAAGATTTCAAAGTTTAACATGCTCTGATTTACTTACTGGGAATCTGTTGCAGCAAGGAACCTCTTAGTATGGAAAAGGTTACGAGTCAAGTGGATATCCCAGTGTACAGCCTGCTGCTGTGGTAGAGCACTCAATGAGCCCTGGGCAGTCCACTATTTATAAAGTAAGATGATTGACTTATAGTCTTATTTCCATACCAGCTAGACTTCTGGGTCACCATTCTAGATAACGCTCAGCTATCATGTTGCCATCTGTCCCCTAATGTCCAGAGTAAACTGCATGTAGTCATTATAATCCTCACTGGCAGTTTCAGTGAGGGAAAGGGGAGAGGAGAGTGCACTGCTACAATGAAACAAGCTCATAAGAAGGAAACTACAGCATTGTAATAGTAGTGTAGTATTGTACCAGGAATATTGAATGTGTTGGCGAGATAAAAAAGGCTAGTAGAATTAAAATGATTTTTTTTTAATCTTTGAGACCAGTTCCATCCTCTGATTCTTGTCTAGCTGACTTTGGAACTTAAAATTGTTTATGATCATAGAATCAATAAGGTTGGAAAGACCTCAAAGATCATCAAGTCCAACCTGTCACCCGACCCTCATGACTACTAAACCATGGCACCAAGTGCCACGTCCAGTCCCCTCTTGAACACCTCCAGGACAGCGACTCCACCACCTCCCTGGGCAGCCCATTCCATGGCTAACAACTCTCTCAGTGAAGAACTTTCTCCTCACCTCGAGCCTAAACACAGACATATAGACAATGGACACATATGCCAGAATGGTGCACCCAATCATGGGTATACACCTATATGAATTTAGATAAGTAAACAAAAATCCCCCACCTCATACAATCATTTCAGCCTATTGAGTTTTGATTATGATGGCCAAAACTGTGGGCTTGTACTATTTCCCGAAATTCATGTACATTTTAATGTTAAATCTTTTCTCCTATTAGAACATCACTGGATAAAAAGCCAAAATAAAATTCACTCTGTTATTATGGAGAGGATTACCTTTCTTTTACTCAGTTATCTTAACAATTCATTAGTCAGTCTTTAACTTACTTATGCTCTATCTGATCCCATAATAAACTGTTGCCTAATCCTGAATTTCAATAAATTTAAGCAGGAGTGTAGATACCAGTTGCTTCATGACAGACACCTCTGCCTATGT
The DNA here is from genome assembly GCA_015227895.2 of Colaptes auratus. Lineage (NCBI taxonomy): Eukaryota > Metazoa > Chordata > Aves > Piciformes > Picidae > Colaptes > Colaptes auratus. The sequence goes on from JAAWVA010000232.1 coordinate 10,364, forward strand.
ACAGGCAAATAAAGCCATGCACCGAGGATAATTCTGGGAGACATGAGTACCGTTTTCTTATACCAGGTGATGTTTCTAATACAGAAAACTGAATTCCTGCTTAGGATGTGGACTATTATTTTAGTTGTAAATCACAGTGGATATTATTCAGCATTCCAGAACAAGAGGACACAGTCTCAGGCTGCGCCAGGGCAGGTTTAGGCTGGATGTTAGGAAGAAGTTCTATACGGAGAGAGTGATTGCCCATTGGAATTGGCTGCCTGGGGAGGTGGTGGAGTCACCTTCATTGGAGGTGTTCAGGAGGAGACTTGATGGGGTGCTTGGTGCCATGGTTTAGTTGTTTAGATGGGTTGGATTGGTTGATGGGTTGGATGCGATGATCTTGAAAGTCTCTTCCAACCTGATGTAATGTATTGTATTGTATTGTATTGTATTGTATTGTATTGTATTGTGGTGGAGTCATCACCCCTGGAGGTGTTCAAAAGGGATTGGACGTGGCACTTGAAGCCATGGTTTAGTAGTCATGATGTGTTGGGTGACAGGTTGGACTTGATACTTTAAGGTCTTTTCCGACCTTATTAATTCTATGATTCCTATGATTCCAGGTTAAAGCAATTTCTAAATTTTACTTCTTAACTTCATCATCATTTCAAGTCTGAAAATAAAATATTTGTAAATTATTCACATTCAATAATTATAATAAATTAACAAATAATTGTATTGAACAACAAATTATAAATAGTAAATAATGAAACATGAAAATGTTGGTAAAATTATGGTGATACGAAATGGTGGAGAGGAGGAAACTAGACTCATCAGACACTAGAATGTCATACATGCAATATCTCAAGTAAGACAAGATCTAGGCAAAAATGGATCTGTAAACTTTATTGTTTTCAATGACTGTGTTATCATTTAGATGTTCAGTCTTTTAGGGTAAAATGAGTTTAAGCTCAACAAGCACACTTTAACCTGGTTCTAACCTGGTTCCTTATTGCTCTTTAAAACCAGACATTGTTTCAGTCTAAATGGACTATTGATATTACATCTAAACATTTGGACAAATATATTGTACTCTCATGTTGAGTTAGTATGTAAAACATATATTCAAGGCAAAATAAAAACTATCAGCTCTTTGACAGACTTTTAAGCAGAACATACACTGAAATGAAAGGCAGTATGAAACTTTTTCGATTGAACTTATGAAAGTATACACTATGCACATGCAGGGAGAGAGGTTTTTGAAATAAAATAGTAAACTAAAATAGCTTAGTAATGGTACTGTCATGACAGGCTTAGGAAAACCTTTTTATTTTACAATTAGAAGAAAATTGGCAGAAAAAAACATATTTTTTTTAAATCCTTTTTTATCTTCTTTTTTTTTTTGTACACAGAGAGACACACACCAAGTGGGAAAATATTATGTTGTTCAGCTCTGACTTAACTTCAATCAGCAGCAAAAACATTGATTAACAGTTATATCAAAAGCCTCTGGCAAACAATAAAATCTCTAGTTCCTAGCAGCTGCTGTTCCTGAAATCATGTGATAATGGCTGTGGGTTAAGCTCTTTATTCCAATAGGAATAATTTGGCACAGTTTAAAAGATGTCTTCGAGAAAGAACTTGTTGATCAGAAGGATAACTGTCATAATAAAGCTATCACAAGAAAAATAAGTTAGCCAAGAATTTTTCCTTTAGACCATTAGTATTTTAGATGCTCACTTCCTAACTACCAGTGAAGATGTCATATAGTACGCTGGATACAATACAATACAATACAATACACCAGGTTGAAAGAGACTTCAAGATCATCGCGTCCACCCATCAGGTGCCTGCAGACTATCGCACCATGGTCCTCACCATGGGCTTTGAGGGAATCTCGGCTCCAACACATGGAGCATCTCCTTCCTCTCCTTCTCCACTGACCTGATGGCAGAACAGTTATTTCTCTCAAATGGTCTTACCCTCTCTCTGGCTACAATTCCTGTTGTGCAGGTTCTTTTCCCCTTCTTTAATATGTTAGCACAAAGGTCTTGACCTTAGCTAGCAATGGATCCATCTTGGAGATGGCTGGCATAGGACACAGGTGACCACCAAAGACTCCACCCAGACATGTGCAGGAAGAAGCTGAGGCTACTGCATCAGCCAACATGGAGCAGGGGTTTATTGTTGTGGTGTGGGGTTTTGCTCCTTGGATGTAAGCAGCAAGTGCTATAAAACCCCAACAGTTGGCAGTGTAAGGCGGCATGATAATATGCATGCACCCACCCCTGTAAATAAATTCTTTCTTTGTGCCACTTTGTTTCACTACAAAATTCTTTAGAAGAGTAGACTTCTTTCTCACAACATACTTGCATTTTTGACAGAAAAGCTTGAGTAAGTTACTGCATTTTATGACCCTAATCATAGTTAGCATACAGATGAGGTATTGGACAGTTGCAAACATTTAATATGAAAGGTGTTAATAAGTTTCTTCCAAGAACTGCATAATTCAGTAATTTGGAGTCTTAATCTTGCTAAGGAATATATTGTGTACTTTATAAATGATATGGCAAACACAAATATTAATAAAAATATTAGTAATTTTTTATTAATATGAAAAAATTGCCAAAATGTATTAAATAGGTTCAACGTACAGTTAGAATACATCCTTACAATGGGAATGTACAGTATTTAGGCAACGTGTACTGTTTTAAAATTTATGCAAATTGGTAGGAATATCAGAAAGAGAGAACCCCAGGAGCAAAATGGCGCTTGACCACAGTGGGGGAGGGACCCAACAAGAACTGTTAAGCCAAAGAGGCAATGGATTAATTACTCACAGCTGGTTCCACCCAAGTGAGGAGTGTTGCTGCTGTATGCTATCTGTTGAGGCTTTGGGGAGTGCTCGTGCACCAGCATGGCAGGTGGCCGGCAGGAATGCCACATGGTCCTGGGGCTGGTCTGGCTTCAGCAGGCAGCAGGCTGTTATAGTATCATAGTATCAGTCAGGGTTGGAAGGGACCACAAGGATCATCTAGTTCCAGCCCCCCTGCCATGGGCAGGGACACCCCACACTAGATCAGGCTGGCCAGAGCCTCATCCAGCCTGGTCTTAAACACCTCCAGGGACGGGGCCCCAACCACCTCCCTGAACAACCCATTCAGGGCTTCACCACTCTCATGGTGAAGGACCTTCTCCTCACGTCCAGCCTGGATCTCCCTACCTCCAGCCTCATTCCATTCCCCCTAGTCCTATCACTACCTGTTATGACACTTCTTGTGACAGGCGCTTGTTTTGTCCTGCGGAAACTGAGGCATGGCAAAATTCTGGTTGCAAGGGGAAGCAGGCTTGGCTCCATCTCCTAAGCTCGTGGCTTCTCTCACAGCTTGCAGTGCATAGGCTTGTGGCTTTATCCCAGGGTCTGGACCAGGCACTCAAGGCAATCAACTCACGGCAACTTCAAGCCAGACAGGTTCAAACAAGGCAAGGCTTAAGCAGGGCAAGGCGACTAGAAATCAACCTGTATGTAAATCTTGCCTGAGATTCAATTGGGTCAATAGGGCAACTGAAGCCAGCACATAGTAACCCAATGAAAAGGCGTTCTGCCAGGCTGTAGCCATAAAAGGCAGAAACATAGGCCTGGTCAAGCAGGAGCTGTGGCCAGTACCTGTGCTTTTACCCCAGATACAGGGTTGTTTCCCAGACATGTGTGGTCCTGTCCCCTTTGTTCCTTTTCCTGCATTACCCTGACTTTCTGCAGGAAGGATGGGGGGAGAGTGGAACCATGTCTAGACACATCAGGGTCTGTCTGGGTCTGTGCTGGGGCTCATTTGGCCCTACCATGACAATTCTTAAAGTAATTTTACATTTTGGATGGCATATTTGTTGTACTACAAAATATTTTTTATGTCTTAAATCTTCTAAAGTTAATGTATTGATAGCACTCCTGTCTATCTTCATTAAAGTATAGAATAAACACAGAAATATTTAGCCAAAAAGTACTTACTACTTCATGTTCTGACCATCTGTTCATGTTGTGTCATCTGCTGATCTGACACAATTGCACTTCAATGTAAGCTTAAAGTAACAGAACTACTTTCTAATATGTTCTTTGAAATCTTTGTTCTAAACTGATCTCACCAATATATCTGCATGAGAAAATCTGCTGTAAAAATTTATAATAATGACAATGGACAGCAGGAGAAAGACCTGAAAAAGAGTTTTACTTACCTGAGATCTGCATCAATCTTAGAGGTACTGATTCTTCTTCATTGGCTGTGTAGGAGAATCATAGAACAGCTTAGGTACCTTAGACGTCATCTACTCCACCCACCAAGGGCAGGGATGCCTCTCAACTAGACTCAGCTGCTCAAGATCTCATCCAGCCTGGCCTTGAACACACACAGGGAGGAGGCATCCACAATCTCCCTGGGTAGCCTGTTCCTGAGTTACACTACCCTTGTACTGAAGAACTTCTTCCTAAGATCTGGTCCAAACCCACTTTTCCTCAGCTTCAAACTATTATCCCTTGTCCCGTCTCTAGACACCCTCATGAAAAAACCCTCTCCAGCTTTCCTGTTGAATCCTTTCATGTGTTGAAAGGCAGCTCTAAGGTCTCCCTGGAGTCTGCTCTTCTCTAGGCTGAACAACTCCAGCTTGCCTCTGACCATCCTCATACCAGAGATGTTCCAGCCCTTGGATCATTTTTGTGGCCCTCCTCTGGATCTGCTCCAACAGCTCTGTGTCATTCTTATGATGGGGACGCCAGAACAGTACACAGTATTTGAGGTGGGGCCTCACAAAAGCAGAATAAAGGGAAAGAATCACCTCTCTTTATCTGTTGGCTGCATGCATATAACAGATTAATTTGACCAGCGTTTTGCTTAAAATTTGGAGGTGAAATAATATGCAAAAATACATAGATTTTTGCCATATTTGAAAAATCAGCCTGTTTTTGACATCAGTTTTGGATCTGAATATGAAAAAAACCCCACCACATATTTTTTAAATGTTCTACCTACCCTTATTCTATAAAACAATTTCTTATTGGTAAGGTAAAAATAAAAAACCTTCAGTGTCATCACTTGTAATGTAATATAACCATCTGGGTTTCATGAAGTTCTGAGGACTAAAATCTATGCAGCTTAACTATCAGTGTCTTAATGAATATCTGTATAAAGAACTGGGAAATAATTTTGTTTAGTTCTTGAGCTTTGAGTCAGATTTCTTAACATAAAAAGAGTGAGTACATCTTAAGAAAGACAATGGAATTATAACGCCAAATATTCTGCTCTGTTTGAAGTTATACTTTGCTTGCTAATGAGAAATAAAAAGTGTCTTCAACTGTACAATGCACAGACACAGGCACATGAATTATTTAGAAAGTAAACAAACAGATCAGTTTGTAAGTAGTAACACAGGCTTTTCTGTCTGTGAGAGAAGCTCATACAGCTGAGCATATATTCAACTTAACATGTTTGTGGAAATCATGTCTGCTTTTGCAGATGAGGAAGACTAAGAGATGTGATATATTAGGCAAAATAATTCATAAGGGTAAAAAAGGTTAAAATGTCCACCAGTGTGTCCCTGTTGTCTTCTCTGGCACTGCTTTTTCTACAGCAAGAAAATATGTACAAAATAGTGTCTGCTTCTAGCTTGTAACAAATTTGTAGATAATTTCCAATCTCAGTTAAATATTATGTGCACTTGCAGCCCAGAAAGCCATAAGATCCTGGGCTGCATCAGAGAAGTGTGGCCAGCAGGTCAAGGGAGTGATCTCCCCCCTCTACTCAGCTCTGGTGAGACCCCCTGGAGTACTGCATCCACTTCTGGAGCCCCTATTACAAGAGGGATACGGACGTGCTGGAATGTGTCCAGAGAAGGGCCACGAGGATGATCAGAGGGCTGGAGCACCTCTCCTATGAGGACAGACTGAAGGAGTTGGGGCTGTTCAGTCTGGAGAAGAGAAGGCTCGAGGTGACCTCCTTGTGGCCTTCCAGTATCTGAAGGGGGCCTACAAAAAGGCTGGGGAGGGACTTGTCAGGCTATCAGGTAGTGATAGGACTAGGGGGAATGGAATGAAGCTGGAGGTGGGGAGATCCGGCTGGACGAGGAGGAGGTCCTTCCCCATGAGAGTGGTGAAGCCCTGAATGGGTTGTCCAGGGAGGTGGTTGGGGCCCCGTCCCTGGGTGTTTAAGACCAGGCTGGATGAGGCTCTGGCCAGCCTGATCCCTGTGAGGTGTCCCTGCCCATGGCAGGGGGGTTGGAACTAGATGATCCTTGTGGTCCCTTCCAACCCTGACTGATTCTGTGATTCTATGATTATTTAAATGCATATAGACTTTCTTTATTCAGTAAAAATCTTATGAAATTAAAATCTAGGAGAAGCATAAAATGGCAGGCAAGGAAGGCTCTTGGGGGAAGTGATTTTTTTCATCTGTCTGAATAAGACTGATTACACCATGATTCAAACATATGCAAAAGGCACCAAATACAATAAATTCATACAAGCATGGAGGTACAGACACAAAAAGAAAGCAAGGGGTGCAAACTGCATTAGCAAACATTTAGATGACCCCAATGGACTCTTGAATCAGGAAGAAGAACCCATTAACAGAATGACCATATTTCTTTGGGGAAAAGACTCCAGGAGCTGGTGGCTCTTCACAACACCCTGCTAACACCAACCTAACTACCCCTCCTATGACATTGCACAACAGTGGTACGAAGAGCATAACACTAGGGAGGAGTGTAGAAAAATAATTCCCCTATGCAACAATTTTAACTTCATTCTTTTTCTTTCATTTTCTGTAATAATTCAATCTGGACTAATTATTATGTCTTCTGTAAGATTTTACTTATAACGGATTTTGGGCTCTAGGTACATATAAACTGTGTTGCTTCTTCTCCCATAAATAAGATTTTGAGCATAGCAGAAATAGCTATTTTAAGCATAGCAGTTTAGATTATGATGATGATTTTCCAAAAATAAATGGAACAGTTGACATGATAGCAGAGTGCCTAGTACTCAATATGCTTTTTGAGATAGGCATTTCAAATATAAAAGGGCAAAATGATTTCATCACTCTGAATGTTCATGAAACCAATTACCAGTAAGTAGCCTGAGGCATGCTATGAGGAATACTTTCTCTTACTATGGCATCTGACATTGCATCAAGTGTCATGTCTCAAGGTTAAATTGCAAAATGTGTTAGGAGAGATGTACAGTAAATTGTTATTTTCACCCTCTTTATAATTAATTGTTTGCTGTGCCTTGGTGAAATGAGAACATTGCTCAATTTATCTGATATTTGAAGGACTTTGAAATATCAAAAGAATCATCTCTATGTAAGTCATTGCAGAAGATTCCATCACAGTGTTTTCCATCTTAGCCACAGAAGCCATATGTGCAGATCTGGTGTTGTTTCTGTCCAAGTCAGTAGATATTTTGACCTTATGTAATACTGAAGGAGGATTAGGAACATAGCAGCACATGAGCAGAAAATAATGAATACCATGGTGCTATCATGAAAGGATATATGTAATATGGTAGCTAATCAGTACATATCATAGAATCACAGAATAACCAGGGTTGGAAAAGACCTCTAGTTCCAATCCCCCTGCCATGCACAGGGACACTTTCCACTAGATCAGGTTGCCCAGAGCCACATCCATCCTGGCCTTGAAAACATCCACCACAACCCTGGGTGACCTGTTTCAGTGCCTCACCACCCTTATGCTGAAGAACTTCCTAACGTCTAATTTAATTCTACCTGCCTCAGCTTGGATCCATTCCCCCTAATCCTATCACTACCATCCACCCTAAAAGGTCCCTCACCTAAGCAGCTTTCTTGTGGGTCCCCTTCAGATACTGGAAGGCCACAATAAGGAGTCATCGGAGCTTTCTCTTCTCCAGACTGTCCTCATAGGAGAGGTGCTCCAGCCCTCTGATCACCCTCATGGCCCTTCTCTGGACATGCTCCATCACATCCAGATCTTTCTTGTAATAGGGGTTCCAGAACTGCATGCACTGCTCCAGGTGGGGTCACATGAAAGCAGAGTAGAGGGTGAGAACCGCCTCCCTTTACCTGCTGTTTATGCTTCTCTTGATGCAGCCCAGGATCTGATTGGCTTTCTGGGCTGCAAGTGCACATTGGTGGCTCATGTTGAGCTTCTCATCCACCAGCCCCCCCAAGTCCTTTTCTTCAGGGCTGCTCTCAAGCCAGCCACTCACTGCCCAGCCTGTATTGGTGCCTGGGATATGTTCTGCTGCTGAGGGGTTGATTTATTTTTGTTAAAAATTAAAAACTGTATTTCATGTAAATAATTGCTACTTTATTTTAATGTAGCTTTGTTGATATATTTTACTGGGGGGAAAAAAGCAGCGAAACTAAACACAAAAGAAACAAAAACCTACCTACAAAGAAATCAACACTCAAATTAATTTTCTCTCATTTTATTTGTGAATGTGTTAAAATTTAATGTCATTGTTATGGCCAGGTGCTTTGTAACCCTGAGTAGACATGTCTTGAGAAAGGAGCATGACATCAGTTATCTTACATCCATTTTAGAACAGAGGTAAACAAAATTTCCTTCAGTTAAGACAGGATTACAACCCTGGGAAAACACAGAGATTTCTAACAAGTAAAAGAATATTGTGAAGCAGGAAAGTAAAGCATTTTATATTGGAGAGCTCCTGTCATCACTTTTACTGCTTTTCAGTATAAGGATCTTCTATAATCTGCCATATATTTCTTTAAACATCTACTATCCCTACTAGAAGGAAAAAAACACACCACTTAATAATATCCTAATAGGGGCTTAAGATTCATAGTGGAGAAATCAGATTAATATTTTACTGGCATGTTTGAATAGTAATTATCTCTATATAGTTTGATTATCCTGAAGGAATAACTATTTAATTTTGTCATTTAACATGATTGTCTGGAGTATTATCTTTTTCTGACACAGTTTTCTGGAGCTGACATGATAATAAGTGGAAACTGATGTGAGAGTATTGAGCTGTCATTCTCAGGAATTAAAAATATAAATTAACATGAATATTTATGTTTATCTGTGTTCAACAGGAGTTTCTCGGGGTATATGTGATTTAAACTGTCCCAAGGATTGCATTATAAAGGTATGTTATATGTATTTCTAGGTATGTGTTCTGCTTTTAAGACATAATCTATGATTTACTCCATATACACAGTAAAAACTAAACATTCATGAAACAAATATTATTATTGCAGTGGTATGGGCTATGTACCACACTATAATTACAGTAATGCATTCTACACAAGAGGTTTAGAATCATAGAATCATAGAATCAACAAGGTTGGAAAAGACCTCAAAGATCATCAAGTTCAACCTGTCACCCAAGACCTCATGTCCACTAGACAATGGCACCAAGTGTCACGTCCAATCCCCTCTTGAACACCTCCAGGGACAGCAACTCCACCACCTCTCTGGGAAGCACATTCCAACGGCTAATGACTCTGTGAAGAACTTTCTCCTCACCTCGAGCCTAAACTTCCCCTGGTGCAGTTTGAAACTGTGTCCTCTTGTTCTGGTGCTGGTTGCTAGAGAGAAGAGGCTAACCCCTTCCTGGCTACAACCACCTTTCAGGTAGTTGTAGAGAACAATGAGGTCGTCCCTGAGCCTCCTCTTCTCCAGGCTAAACAATCCCAGCTCCCTCAGCCTCTCCTCATAGGGCTTGTGCTCAAGGCCTCTCACCAGCCTTGTTGCCCTTCTCTGGACACGTTCAAGTGTCTCGATGTCCTTCCTAAACTGAGGGGCCCAGAACTGGACACAGTCCTCAAGGTGTGGCCTAAGCAAAGCAGAGTACAGGGACACAATGACCTCCCTGCTCCTGCTGGCCACAGGATGGCCACAGGCTGGCCTAATGCAGGCCAGGATAACATTGGCCTTCTTGGTAAACTTCAACCCACCACCTATGGACAATGCATCATTTTCTGTTTTTTACTTCATGTACTTTTTTCTTGTCCATCCTACATAGTGTACCATCTCTTATATAGTGTACTGTGACTTTTGAAGAATACATCTGAAACAAGCAAATCAGACTAAGTGGTCACCAGCTTCAAAAGGAGTGTTCCAAGAGTGAGAAGAAAATGAAGAAACCCCTGAAAATGGAGGAACATCTGGAATGGATGAAGGAAACAAAGGGCAGTAAAAAGGCAGGAAGAAACTGAGGGGAGAAAGAGAAACAAAAACTGATGATAAAGAGCTACAGTCTCATAGTTTCATAGTTTCATAGTTTCAGTTAGGGTTGGAAGGGACCACAAGGATCATCTAGTTCCAACCCCCCTGCCATGGGCAGGGACACCCCACACTAGATCAGGCTGGCCAGAGCCTCATCCAGCCTGGTCTTAAACACCTGGTCTAACCCATCAATCACTACTGACCATAATTTCAGAAAGACCTGCATTTTTATGTGCATACAAACTGAAATTATTTCTAAACTGTGCATGTGCCAAACCTCTTTTCAACTCTTTTCCTCTTTCTTCCTCCTTAGATCTTTATTTCACTTAAAAGATTATTTAGTGCACAAGACATGGAGTTGCTGAAGCACACCCTGGATCAGTTTCTGAGCAAAATATCAGGGAATCTATAGTTCTTCAACTCTCCCCTGTAACTGATGTGGCCTTAGTTTGATCCATCCATTGTGGCCTTACAGAGAATTGTTTTTTGTTTGTGGTATTAATGTAATCAGGGGCAAAAACAATGACATTTAAAAGTTAAACTGATTGTTAGGATATGATAATTTGTTCAATTATTGTTTCTGTCAATAGTAGAACAAAAACATGTATATATTTATATGAATACTTAAAATTTTTATTCTTTCAATGGAAATTATATTTGAAGTCATGACAATTAGTTTTACAGTGTCCTCTACTTCATTATGAAGTAGAGGCAAACAGCATCATTGCCTGTATCAGAAATAGTGTGACCAACAGGAGTAGGGAGGTGATTGTGTCCCTGTACTTAGCTACACCTCAAATCACAGAATCACAGAATGTTAGGCACTGGAAGGGACCTCAAGAGATCATCTAGTCCAGCCTTCCCACCAGAGCAGGATCACCCATACCAGTTCACACAGGAGCTCATCCAGGCGGGTTTTTAATATCTCCAGAGAGGGAGATACACCTACTTCTTGTTTTGGTGCTCCAGGTCAATCTATAAGAGCATGACTTTGTCTGTATTACTGTCAACCACAGCTCACTTTTCCTTGCCTGATAGTAAGAGGTTGCATTAACTGTCTGAAATGGGTTTAAAATGTGTGGAAACATGCAGGTTCACAGCCTTCAGTATTCTTTAACTTCGTATTACTTATTAATAAATTAAAGCCTGAAAGATGTTTGGCATGGGTTCAGCTGAATCTGTGGATGAGTATTTGATACCTTTCTGATGTCATGTCAGCTTTTAAATGAAAATGCTGGCTGGAGAAAAGCATTGTGGAGCTCCTCTGTTTATAACAAGAACTGTTGTAGCCCCTGTGTCTTAATCTGTGAATTTTTCTGATTTTAAATTCCAGTTGTTACTAACATATGGCTAAAATTTCCCTGTAAGACTTTGAAGTAATGAAATTAAGAATGTGACTAATAGGTTCTAAACCAATTTTGTAGGCTTAAAATAATGGAAAGAAAGGGGGGAAAAAAGAGATTTTCCAACTGTTATTTTTGAATCAAATAGAGGAAGAAGAAATGGAGCTGAAAAAAAATAATACACTAGTACAACAGGACTACTAGTACTACTACTAGTAGAAAGAAAGCAAGTGTAATTTGTCTTTGTCTCTGTAAAAAGAGATCTGAAAAACAAATCAAAGCAGATCTTCAGGTCTAGTGCTCATATTAAGATAAAAGTATTTGAAAAACCTGAGTTTTCACTTAATAAATTAGAAATGTAATGGAGGAACAGCCTTGAAGAAGAATCATGGAAATCCTTGCACAAATCCATCCAACCATCTCAATTAATCTATAGAACAAATTGAATTATTCTTCATGTCAGCCCCTGCTGGTGAAATTGATGTTCCTAAGGTTTCTTTTCAGGAAATATTCTTTCTTAATTTATTTCTTTTCTTTTTTTTTTTTTTTTTTTTTTTTTTCTTTTTTTATTCTTTTTTTGTTATCAATTCAGCTCTGATTTTGGCATGTCTTTTCTAAGTCTTCACTCATCTACATTTTCTTGTCAACCTCCATTTTATGTTTCCTCCCTCATTTTATTACTTATCTTGCCCTAAACTTATTTTCTTTTCAAAACCAACTGTACTCAATCTATAAAAATTTTGCCAGTGATGATGCAGCCCTGCTAGAGCCTTTCTGTACCTTCTGCTTTTGTGAAGAATGGACTTGCATGCCAAGTAGGAAAAGTAGAAGATACACAGAACTTGCCAGAGCAGCATACAGGAGGAGCTTTTATCTTTTTTATCTTAAGTGGCATCTCTCAAGTTCCCCTTCTACTCTATTGCCTATCTCCACTTTCTTTAGTAACTAACACCACTAAAGGAATGTTTGTCTTGTGTATTTCTTTTATCCCCACAGCGCCCCTTATCAAAATGGGGTTGAAAACACTGTTGAGCATGTGAAATCCTCTCTCACAGTAAGGCAGCAATAACAAAAAGTGTATTGAAGCAGAAAGAAATGGCTGAAAAGCAACTTGTTGCACTGACCCGTGCAAAATCAGAAAGCATTAAGGTCTTGGAAGGAAATAAGTTATATCCACCATTAAGGGGTTGTACCAAAACTAGAAGTGTGTGAATTCTCTGCATAGTCTACCCACTAACACAGAGCAGCAGTCTTAAGATGAACAAACCACAAATGGTCTATGTCTGTGCATCCTTCTTCATCTTTCACAAAGGGATACTGGCTTACTGATGATGTCTTCTAGCAGTTATTTATACTGTTTAGTTCTTTCAGACAGGACAGAGGTCAAAAGCAGGAACATAAGTGTGATCTAGACAACATTGTACAAAGGTCTGGTACCTCCTAGGATTACTATGAGTACGCAATGCATCAGTTGTGAACCAGGAGAACTGTGCTCTTACAGAGAGAAAGAGAAGTCCTGGGTGCTCTTGAAATCACTGCAAGAGAAAAAAAAATGAACCCTTTGCATAAGAGAAATGGACTTGAAGATTTAATTTCCTGATTCTGGGAAGTAGACACATAACCGTATTACATCCATTTCATCCCCTCGGCTTTGACAAGTATTATGGTGAAAGTCACAACTCAAAAAAAAGAAAAGAAAAAAAAAATCAAGTCTGAGATGTTTTATAAAAGAGGTATTTAATTTTATGTCCTCTAAAGCTAAGTTTATTTTTCATTCTATATATTTGAGTGTACCAGTCTTAGATTTACACTTGTGCATCACTGATATGTTTAATTAAAATAAAGGCTAAAAATGTCTATGTATTGTGAGAAATTGTACTTTGGACCTTTTAGATGTTCTTAACTCACAGCATTAAGGAGAAAAAAATACTGGTTTTATTTTAATTTCTGATATACTTAGACATTTTTCATTTATCTTCACTGGAGAAGAAGCTGTCCATTAAAATAATTTGTGGTAATTTTAGGTTTGTTCGATACAGTTTCACATGTAGACAATGTCAAAAGAAATAGCAGACAGAAGTGATATTTCTCAGAAAAATAAGAATATGAGTCTTACACTTTCTAACAATATAGTAATATTGCATTTTCTAACACTATGATAATATTATTGCTTCTCTCCATTATGAGAAATCATTATGCAAGGCCACACCTTGAGTACTGTGTCCAGTTCTGGGCCCCTCTGTTGAAGAACACTGAGATACTTGAACGTGTCCAGAGAAGGGCAACGAGGCTGGTGAGAGGCCTCAAGCACAAGCCTTACAAGGAGAGGCTGAGGGAGCTGGGAGCTGCTTAGCCTGGAGAAGAGAAGGCTCAGGGAAGACCTTATTGCTCTCTGCAACTACCTGAAGGGTGGTTGTAGCCACGAGGGAGTTGGTCTCTTCCCCCATGCAACCAGCACCAGAATGAGAGGACACAGTCTCAAACTGCACTAGGGGAAGTTTAGGCTCGTGGTAAGGAGAAAGTTCTTCACTGAGAGAGTTGTTAGCCATTGGAATGGGCTGCTCAGGGAGGTGGTGGAGTCACTTTCCCTGGAGGTGTTCAAGAGGGGATTGGATTGACACTGGTGCTGTTGTCTAGTGGGCATGAGGTCTTGGGTGACAGGTTGAACTTGATGATCTTTGAGGTCTTTTCCAACCTTGTTGATTCTATGATTCTAATTATAGTTTTAATTATTTGATAAACTTAAGACTGACTGAATATGATGGCATCCTAGCCTGCATCAGGAACAGTGTGGCCAGCAGGAGCAGAGAGGGTCATTCTGCCCCTGTACACTGCACTGGTTAGGCCACACCTTGAGTATTGTGTCCAGTTCTGGGCCCCTCAGTTTAGGAAGGATGTTGACTTGCTGGAGCATGTCCAGGGAAGGGCAATAAAGTTGCTGAGTGTTTGGAACATAAGCCCTATGAGGAGAGGCTGAGGGAGCGGGGGTTGCTTAACCTGGAGAAGAGGAGACTCAGGGGTGACCTTATTGCTCTCTACAACTACCTGAAGGGAGGTTGTAGACTGGTGGAGGTTGGTCTCTTCTCCCAGG
>JAAWVA010000233.1:0-25000 GCA_015227895.2 Colaptes auratus
AAGCCAGCAGGCTCAGCAGCAGCAGCAGGCTGGAGTTAACTGCAGCAATGCATCTTCCTACTCCACCGGAGCCGCCGCTGCGCTCTGCTCCGCCGGCTCACACTCAGCGCACGTTTGCTTCTCAGCTCAGGAGGGTCGCACCCCATCCGTCAGTACACTCATCTGTCTCCCCTCCCATTGCCTGTGCTCTGCCTTCCCTTGCATTTTTCGTACTGTACCTGCACGTGGGAAGCTGTCATTGTGTAAACGTCCTCGACACAGCGAACCTCCGCTTGGGTTTCTCCTTTCGCTTGCTGCTGGTGTCGCTCCGTAACTTCCACGCTCCTTTGCCACGAGCTCTGCAGCTGAACCATCTCCTTTGCCTGACACTGGTAATAAAGTCACTCTGATTAGTTGTCACCAAGTGAAGATTTTTTCCAGTCCTTGTTAAAAAATCCATGGATTTACTTACTGGCTTTCCCCCCCCCCTTCCTAGTCATCTAAATCAGGACCTTGATGTTAAATTTGTCCATTTAAATTTTATTTTCCTTCTTTTTTATGTCCTTTAACCAAAACAAAACAAAAATCCCAAGGAAAAGCAGTCTGGGCATTTGAATGGATGTTAGTTTGGTTCCATTTGCAAGTTTTCTTTTAGCCTTTTCCTAAAAACAGAACAAAACCCAAACAAGACAAAACTAAAGAAAAAAAAAAACCAAAACTAAATGAAACAAAACAAACCAAAAGAAGACAAAACAAAAACTAAACCAAACCAAAACAAGACAAAATTAAACAGAACAAGAGCAAAACTAAACTAAACAAAACCCAAACTGAACAAAACCAAAACAAGACTAAACTAAACTAAAACAAAACAACATTAAAGTAAACTAAACCAACAAGACAAAACAAACCCAAGACAAACCCAAACCAAATAAAATCTATTGGGAAAGGCAGAAAATAGGTGATGAAGGAAAATTAACCTCCTGCCCCCCCCAAGGTGGTTTCAGCTGGTGTCATGCTGAGCAAAACAGTGATTCATTCCTTCTCAGACAGTCTCCAGCCACTCAGCATTTCCATGCTGCTTGCCTTTTTCTCCCTTCTCCTGTTTTTCACCCTGCAGTTCAGACGAGCGTGGATGCCTCCCTCCAAAAGTGCTGAAGGTAGCTTCTCTTTGTCCGGAGCCAAAAGCCAGCAAATGCGTCACACAAAGTTTTCCTCATACAGTAGAGTTTGCTTTGCTTGAAGCTCTTGTTAGGCTGTAGTTCCCAGAGTAGCTCAGTGTGTGTGTGAGGGCAATGGTAGTGTCTGGCAGCTGGGAAAGAACAACCTCATGGAGCAGGAGAAGTTGGGGACTGATCTGTTCTCCTCCCCATCTACTCTGCCCTGCTGAGGCCACAGCTGGAATCTGGTGTCCAGTTCTGGGCCCCTCAGCTCAGGAAGGAGCTGAGGGAAGTGCTTGAGAGAGTCCATCCCAGAGGCACAGAGCTGCTGCAGGCAGGGGAACAGCTCCTGGGAGGCCAAGCTGAGGCAGCTGGGGCTTGGAGCTTGTAGCAGAGGAGCCTGAGGGCTGCCCTCATTGCTGGGGATCAAGATGTGCAGGGCTGGAGCCAGGCTCTGCTCAGGGCTGGCCAAGCACAGCACAAGGGGCACTGGGGGCAAGCTGGAGCAGAGGAGGTGCCAGGGGAAGAGGAGGGAAACCTTTGTCCCTGTGAGGCTGCTGGAGGCCTGGAGCAGGCTGCCCAGGGAGGTTGTGGAGTCTCCTGGTGTGGAGACCCTCAAAACCCACCTGGATGTGTTCTGTGTGCCCTGCCCTGGGTGACCCTCCCCTGGCAGGGGGGTTGGGCTGGATGATCTTTGGAGGTCCCTTGCAACCCCTAACATTCTGTGATGCTGTAATCAGCTCTTCACTAATGAGGAACTCCTCTTCTCATTATGGAAACCTTTATGAAGTTGGAGAGTTTACAAAATGTAGTTCCATTTTGTCTGGAATCAGTGCAGCCTTTTTTCTGCTGCTGGTTATTTGAATAGCCTTTATTTTTAAAACAAATATACATAATAATCGTTCTATTAGAGCAGGAAAGAAACTGTCTAAGAAACTGTGGCTTTGACCTAACCCAGGAGAATTGTTGGAGCAGGTCCAGAGGAGGCCTTGGAGGTGATCAGAGGGGTAGAGAACCTTCCCTACAGGGACAGGCTGAGAGAGTTGGGGTTGTTCAGTCTGGAGAAGAGAAGGCCCCAGGTTGACCTTCCAGCAGCCTTCCAGTACCTGAAGGGAGCCTACAAGAAAGCTGGAGAGGAACTTTTGACAAAGGCCTGTAGTGCTAGGACAGGGGGCGATGGCTTTGAGCCCTAAGAGGGAAAATTGAGACTGGAAATGAGGAAGAATTCTTGGCAGTGAGGGTGGGGAGACACTGGCACAGGTTGCTCAGGGAGGTTGTGGATGCCCCCTCCCTGGAGGTGTTCAAGGCCAGGTTAGATGAGGTCTTGAGTATCCTGAGCTAGTGGGAGGTGTCCCTGCCCATGGAAGGGTGGTTGGAACTGGATAACCTTTCAGGTCCCTTCCATCCCAACCCATTCTGTGCCATCCTGTCCCACTGGTGTATCTGCATGCTGCTGTAGTGCTGCCAGTGCAGTAGCTGATAAGAAGTTGAGTGTACAGAAGCTTATTGACCCCTCTTTATTTGGATGATTAGGGTCAGACATGACCCTGGCTATACCTCTCATGCTCTCAGCAGCTGCTTGGCCAGGCAGAGTTCTGAGCAGGAGCAGGGATTGCATCAGTGAGAGAGCATCTTGGAAGTCCCCTTTGCAAAGCTGACATCCAGCAGTAGCTTATCAGCACTCATCTCCCTTCCAGCCTCTTTCTCCTCAGTTCCAGCTATGAACTGCAGGAAACCCCCCTTTTGAGAGTCAAACTGATCAGCAGTTGCCTTCTCTGAGTGGTGTCTGGGGTTTGTGATGCTTCTGCTTTGAAGATGGGAACAGATAGGAAGGATGAAACACCAACTGCCTGCTGAGCTGCCAGGAATTGGGGCAATGGTTGCTTTAGACCAATCCCAGCTCCTTTAGCCTATGTTAGCAATACAGACCTGGGGAAGGTTGGCATTTTGTTGGCATGTAAATTCATTCTTGCCTTCTCCACGTCAATCACCAGCAGCCTGTAGCAGCTGTCACAGGCTTCTACATCACTGCAGATGCTACCTCTTTGCTTCCCGTTGTGCACTGAAGCTTTCTCTCTGACTGACTGCAGTGAAGCCTGGCTGATCACCTTCATCCAGAAGCAGTTCCTCCCTTGGTGGAGAGCTTTCATTCCTACCTGGAAACAAACGATGTTGCCTTGACCTTTCCCCATTTTTCTGAAGGGTGTTCCTTGTGCTGTATTGAGTATTTTTGGTCTTCTGGGGGGGTGCTTGTGTTTCTGCTCTCCGTGGCCACACTACAGCACAAGCATCTCTCCAGCCAGCCTGGTGCTATTTTTAAGGAAGCTGAAATCCAAATTCAATTAGGATATCTTATACTATACTTTTAATCTGCAATGCAGCCACTACTCAAGAGCAATTAAGAGTAATAGGCTCACTTCATTCTCTGTGCAACCCTTCTTTATCTGAAGATGGTTGTAGGTGATACGGAAAGCTAAGTACAGAGGACTTTGAGAAGCCACAGATCATCTTTTGATGATAAATCTTCATTAGTTCTCTATTACGTGGGCAACAGCATTATTTGACAGCAGATAATCAACCCCATGCACTGAATGTTAACAGGAAACTTTCTGGATGGTGCTACTTGAGAATGGAAAGGACTTCTACTCTGTTCTTTGCTATTTACTCAAGGGTAATTAAAAGCTTTCGCTGGGCTGCTGCTTGTAGGAAGGGTAATTAAAAACTTTCGCTGCGCTGCTGCGCTGTAGGAAAGGCAAATAAAGGCTTTCCCTGGGCTGCTGCCTGTAGGCTAGATTAAGCTCAATACCATTTGGAGCGTTTACCTCTTTCTTCCTACCCAAAAAAAGGGGTGGGGGAGAAAAGAACTCCTTAATCATAATGGTGAGACCCTAGATTGCCGTTCCCTGGCTGGCACAAAACGTGAAAGTGGTGGAGACCTTGACAGTCCTAACCACATTTGCCAGGCATTATGGACAGAAAATGAATTCAAACCACAACCCAACCAATTGCCAGTCCTAGAGCAAAAGCACAAAGCCTGTGGCAGAATAATTGTGGCGAGCACAAGGGGGTTTGACCTCCTCCCCTGCTGAGCAAGCTTTAGGAACTGTGTCATTGTAATGCTAATGTGGTTGGGAGGAGTCAGTGGTAGGAGCCCCAGGCTCATTTCTAACCAATCCTGAGGCAGAAGAAAAACTCTTTCACTGCTTAAGCAGAAGTGTGAAATAGCAGAGCCTGTCTGTCGGTGGTCTCTCTAGGTCTGTGAGACAGCAGAGAAGGTGGTGCAGCAGACCTCTCTTACAGGGCCTTGAGGAAAGCCAAAGCACATTCACACACACCCACACCCCTGGCCCTTCCCTCCCCTTTGCCA
The DNA here is from genome assembly GCA_015227895.2 of Colaptes auratus. Classification (NCBI taxonomy): domain Eukaryota; kingdom Metazoa; phylum Chordata; class Aves; order Piciformes; family Picidae; genus Colaptes; species Colaptes auratus. The sequence continues at coordinate 4,504 of JAAWVA010000233.1, forward strand.
ATCCCGCTGGCTTTCTGGCTTCTGGGGATCGGGGGTTTCCTCTCATTCATTCCCAGTCTAAAGCAAGAAAAGACACACACACCCCCACCCCACCCCCAAAGATTCACTTTCTCATGCAGCGATCGGTATGGCCAGGGCACACCTACAGGTAAAGGCAAGGTGTGCCAGCTGTGCCTGCCTTTTCTTGCTGGCCCTACCTTTGATGGCATTCTCGTGTCACCTCTCTCCAGAAAGGCTGGCCACATGCACCTGCACTTTAGTCTCACAGAAATGTACTAACCTGGTGTTTTTTTTTCTTCTCTTTTTCTGGCTTGTAGGCGAGGATATGCACAGCAAGAGGTAAGGCTCTTCCCTCTCAGGTATCGATTACATCAACACACACCCCCCACCGAGCCTGCCTGATGGAGCTCATGGGATATAAAGGGGTGCAAAAGCCTCATGAGGCATCCATTCACAGAGAGCTTATAATCATCCTGGCACAAACATAGCCCCCAGGCTAGGAGGCTGCTGCTTGGCACTGCCCTGCTGAGACCCCCACCTGCAGCACTGCCTCCAGTTCTGGTACGCTCAACAAAGCAAGGACCTGGATCTGTGGGAGCAGGTCCAGAGGAGACCACCAAGATGATGAGAGGGCTGGAGCACCTCCTCTATGCGGACAGGCTGGGAGAGTTGGGGCTGTTCAAGTCTGGGGAGACCTTAGAGCAGCCTTCCAGTACCTGAAGGGCTCCAGGAGATCTGCAGAGGGAGTCCAGACAAGGGCTGGGAGTGCCATGCCAAGGGACAACGGCTGTGAGCTGGGAGAGGGGAGATTGAGAGTGGGGATTAGAAAGAAGTACTTCAGTGAGAGTGGGGAGACACTGGAACCTCCAGGGAGGTTGTGGATGCCCCCTGCCCCTGGAGGTGTTCAAGGCCAGGCTGGATGAGGCCTCAAGCAACCTGGGCTGGTGGGAGGAGTCCCTGCCCTTGGTGGGGGGATTGGAACTGAATGATCTGGAAGATCACTTCCAGCCCAAACCATTCTGTGTTTCTGTGGCATCACCCTGTTGGTCCTCTCCATGCAGACCCCCAGTGTCCTTTCCATCATGTCAGCTTTTCCCAGGAGTGCTGCATACAGAAGGAAATCCTCCTTTTGAGGTGCAGAGAAAAATCACTGTCTCAGAGATGTTGCAAATTAAAGTGTCTTGGTGGTAGTGAAGTACTCAGCTAAAAGCCACAGGAGGATAGAAAGACTACAGAGAATTGAAGCAAAGGTGTGGCACTGGGAGCTTGATAAGAAATCAGATCTCTTCAGGTCTTGAGTAGCTGAATGCTTGAGTGCTGCAGATTCCCATTTGCTTTTGGCCATTTGCTGGGTCCTACACCCTGGTCCCAACAACCCCATGGATGCTCCAGGCTTAGGGCAGAGTGGCTGGAAAGCTGCCCTGCAAAAAAGGCCCTGGGGGTTCTGGGTGGCAGCAGCTGGAGAGGAGCCAGCAGTGCCAGAGGGCAAGAAGGGCAGCAGCAGCCTGGCCTGCAGCAGCACTGGGGTGGGCAGCAGCAGCAGCAGGGCTTGTGCCCTGGGCTGGGCACTGGGGAGGCCACAGCTTGAGTGCTGGCTTCAGCTCTGGGCCCTCACTCCCTGAAAGGAGCTTGAGGGCTGGAGCAGGTCAAAAGAAGGGCAAGAGAACTGGGGAAGGGTCTGGAGAAGAGGGTTGGGGAGGAGCAGCTGAGGGAGCTGGGGGTGTGGAGTGTGGAGAAGAGAAGGCTGAGGGGAGACATCATTGCTCTCTGCAGCTTAAGGGCAATGGAGTTGGTGAGGGGTTTGGAGCACAAGCCCTGTGAGGAGAGGCTGAGGGAGCTGGGGTTGCTTAGCCTGGAGAAGAGGAGACTCAGGGGTGACCTTATTGCTCTCTACAACTACCTGCAGGGAGGTTGTAGACGGGCGGATATTGGTCTCTTCTCCCAGGCAGGCAGCACCAGAACCTGGTCTCCAAGCTGGTGACACACGGGTTTGATGGATGGACCACCAGATGGATAAGGAACTGGCTTGATGGCCGCACCCAAAGAGTGGCTGTCAATGGGTCCATGTCCCAGTGGAGGCCAGGGACAAGCGGAGTCCCTCAGGGATCAGTCCTGGGACCAGTCTTGTTCAACATCTTTGTGGGTGACATGGACAGTGGCATTGAGTGCACCCTCAGCAGGTTTGCTGATGACACCAAGCTGTGTGGTGCAGCAGACACGCTGGAGGGAAGGGATCCATCCAGAGGGACCTTGACAGGCTGGACAGGTGGGCACAGGCCAACCTCAGAGCTTCAACAAGACCAGGCAGGGTCCTGCATCTGGGTCGAGGCAATCCAGGCACAAATACAGGCTGGCAGTGACTGGCTGGGGAGCAGCCCAGAGGAGAGAGACTTGGGGGTGCTGGTGGACGAGAAGCTCAACATGAGCTCTCAATGTGCACTTGCAGCCCGAAAGCCAATCAGATCCTGGCTGCATCAGGAGAAGTGTGGCCAGCAGGTCAAGGGAGGTGATTCTCCCTCTACTCAGCTCTGGTGAGACCCCACCTGGAGTACTGCGTCCAGTTCTGGAGCCCCTATTACAAGAGGGATCTGGAGGTGCTGGAAGTGTCCAGAGAAGGGCCATGAGGATGACAAGGGCTGGAGCACCTCTCCTATGAGGACAGACTGAAGGAGTTGGGGCTGTTCAGCTGGAGAAGAGAAGGCTCCAAGGTGACCTCATTGTGGCCTTCCAGTATCTGAAGGGGCCTACAAGAAGGCTGGGGAGGGACTTTTCAGACTATCAGGAGTGATAGGACTAGGGGGAATGGGATGAAGCTGGAGGTGGGGAGATTCAGGCTGGATGTGAGGAGGAAGTTCTTCACCGTGAGAGTGGTGAAGCCCTGGAATGGGTTATCCAGGGAGGTGGTTGAGCCCCGTCCCTTGCAGTGTTTAAGACCAGCTGGACGAGGCTCTGTCCAGCCTGATCTAGGGTAGAGTGTCCCTGCCCATGGCAGGGGGGTTGGAACTAGATGATCCTTGTGGTCCCTTCCAACCCTACTGAAACTATGAAACTATGAAACAAGAGGACCCAGTCCAGGGGGGTTTTAAGATGGATTTAAAGAAGTTCTACAGAGAGAGTGATTGCCCATTGGAATGGGCTGCCCGTGGAGGTGGTGGAGTCACCATCATTGAGGTGTTCATGAGAGACTTGATGGGGTGCTTGGTGCCATGGTTTAGTTGTTTGGTGGGTTGGATTGGTTGATGGGTTGGATGTGACGATCTTGAAGGTCTCTTCCAACCTGGTCTATTCTATTCTATTCTATTCTATTCTATTCTATTCTATTCTATTCTATTCTATTCTATTCTATTCTATCTCCCTGAGATGAGGCTGGAGCCGTGTGGGGGCAACCTTTTCTCCTTCGCATCAGGTGATAGAATGAAAGGAAATGGCCTGGAATCGTGCCAGGAGGAGGGTTAGATTGGCGATTAGGGAAAATTGCTTTGCTTCCAGAGTGGTCAGGGATTGTCAGAGGCTGCCCAGGGTGGTGGTGGAGTCCCCATGCCTGGAGGTGTTCAAGGAACATGTGGCCATGGCACTTTGGATGTGGTTTAATGGGCATGGAGGTGTTGGGTTGAAGGTTGGGCTCAATGATCTCGGAGGTCTTTTGCAACCACAACAATTCCATGATTCTGTGCTTGAGTAGCTGAGTCACAGGCTTTTGCTGCAGCTTCCCATTCGCTTTTGACCTGTTAGATCATTATTTTTGTCTGCCATTGCCTTCATGCTGTCACCAGCTGACACCATGCAACAGCTCTCCTGGGTTTTGACAGGTGATTGAATTGTTTAATTCTTTAATAATTCAGTTATGTACTCACCTTTAAATAATTTAATCACCTCAGAAGCTGAGAGTTTGCTTTTACATTAGGCAATTAGGTGTGATTTTACCTCTCAGTGGGTGTGGGTTGTATCCACACTCCACTGCCATCACCTGACAAAAGGGCTCTGAAGGACCTTTGGTTTTAGGACTTCCTCCAAACCTTAACTCATCATCTTGCCCTAGTGGCCAAGAAAGCCAATGGTAGTATCCTGGGGTGAATTAGAAGGGCTGTGGTGAATAGAGGCTCTCCTGCCCCTCTGCTCTGTGCTGGTGAGGTCACATTTGAAATACTGTGTCCAGTTCTGGGCCCCTCAGGGAGCTGCTTGAGAGAGTCCAGCACAGAGCCACAGAGCTGCTGCAGGCAGTGGAGCATCACCTCGTGAAGCCAGGCCGGAGCCAGGCTCTGCTCAGGGATGTCCAAGGACAGGCCAAGGGGCACTGGGGTCAAACTGAAGCAGAGGAGGTGGCGCAGGAACAGAGGGGAAAACTTTGTCCCTGTGAGGGTGACAGAGCCCTGGAGCAGGCTGCCCAGAGAGCTTGTGGAGTCTCCTTCTCTGGAGACTCTCAAAACCCACATGGAAGCATTCCTGTGTGACCTACTCTACATGACCCTGCTCTGGCAGGGGGGTTGGACTGGATGATCTCTGGAGGTCCCTTCCAGCCCCTAATGTTCTGTGAATCTGTGATCACAAATGACCTGCACTTGAATTGTGGCTGCTTCATTAACTGCTCTCCAATTTTCTTTTGTAGCAGCAGCAGTTGCTGAGACCTTCTCTTCTCAGACCAGAGGTACAGTTCTCTCTGCTTTCTTATTAGTTTATAATTTTTTTATGACTTCTGCATCATCTCCTGACCAAAACCTGTGTGTTGCTAGGTACTATTCCCACCCACCCCCCCCAAAAAAAAATCCCTTTAGGAAAGTCCTGACATTGTTACCTCATTTAGGGTTTGCTTAATTAAATATCTATTTGCATCTTGAGATGTAACCCTCCAACATCTTTGACTTGCTCCCATGGATTTTGTAATGGACTTAAAGCTTCCCTGGTTTCATGTCCATATTCTAGGCCACACTAATTCCCTCCCTGTCCAACCACAATCCACCTTTGCAAATGTCACTCAGCTGACACTTGATCATTATCCAGGGCACAGCAATGTGCTCCTGTGGCCATAAGGCCAGTGGTATCCTAGGGCGCACTGAGAGTGTGGCCAGCAGGTCAAGGCAGGTTCTCCTCCCAACTCTGCCTTGCCCTGGTGAGACCACATCTGGACTATTGGGTCCACTTCTGGGCTCCCCAGCTCAAGAGAGACAGGGATCTACTAGAGAGTGTCTAATGGAGGCTACAAGGATGCTGAAGGGACTGGAACATGTCTGATGAGGAAAGGCTGAGAGCCCTGGGGCTGTTTAGCGTGGAGAAAACAGAGATGTCGTTAATGTTTATAATGTCTGAAGGGTGGGGGGCAAGAAGAAGGTTCCAGGCTCTTTTCAGTGGTGTCCTGTGGTAGGACAAGGGGCAGTGGATACAAACTGGAATCCAGAAAGTTCCACCTCAACATGGGGAAAAACTTCTTTCCTGTGAGGGTGCTGGAGGCCTGGAGCAGGCTGCCCAGAGAGGTTGTGGAGTCTCCTTTCTGGAGACATTCCAAACTCACCTGGATGCATTGCTGTGTAACCTGCCCTGAATGATCCTCCTTTGGCAGGGAATTGCACTTGAGGATCTCTAGAGGTCCCCTCCAACCCTTACAATTCTATGATTCTATGATCATTGTACCCTGAGATGAACTGAACAGCCTCATACCACACCATGTGTGAGCAGAGCTTAAGGACCTCTGCTGCAAGGCCAGGCTGAGGGAGCTGGCAGTGTTCAGCCAGGAGAAGAGGGGCCTCTGGAGAGACCTAATAGCAGCCTGCCAGTACCTGAAGGGGGCTACATGAAGGATGGAAACAGACTGTTTGCAAAGGGCTGCAGTGATAAGACAAGAGGCAATGGCTTCAAACTAGAGCAGAGAAGATTTAGATTGGATGTTAGGAACAAGTTCTTTACTATGAGGCTGCTGGAACACTGCATAGGTTGCCCAGGGAGGTAGTTGAGGCCCCACGCCCTGGAGACATTTAAGGGGAGGCTGGACAGGGCTCTGGGCAAACTGATCTAGTGGAGGATGTCCCTGCTGAGTGCAGGGGGGTTGGACTGGATGAGCTTTGGAGGCCCCTTCTGGCCCAAAGCATTCTGTGATTCTATGGTTCTGTGACTCCCTGGTGCTTCTGCAACATACAGAGGAGTACTTAGCTCAGTCCAGTGCTGCTCATGACTGCTGATGGTTGAGAAAACAGTAAATAGAAAGACCTGGCAGACTCTGTAGGTAAAGCAGCCCCAAGCTCTTCAGTGCATCTTTCTCCTGTGAGAGGCACAAGCAGTGGCAGAGTATTTGCCGTGACTGAGGGGCTTGCATGGGACAGGGGCGGTGGTGTCCCACACCACAGTGGTACTGAGGGACTGATTAGAAGGGCTTGTAGTGATAGAATGAGGGACAATGGTTTCAAACTAGAGCAGATTTAGGTTGGACAGGAAGTTCTTCACAATAAGAGTGGTGAAATACTGGAACAGGTTGCCCAGGGATGTGGTGGAGGCCTCATCCCTGGAGACATACAGGACCAGACTTGATGTGTCCCTGGGCAGCCAGCTGGAGGTGTCCCTACTGCCTGCAGGGGGGTTGGACAAGATGACCTTGGAGGGCCCCTTCCAACCCAATGCAATCTGTGACTCTCTGACTGCATTGAGCTGACGACAGCCACTCACAGGGAATACAGCAGGGAAAGCATCATTAAAGCTCCTGTTGGCTTCTCATTGTGGTTCTTGGCAGTTGTTGCTGTTCCTCAGGTTATTGTCTCCTGGTTTGCGTGTTTGCACTCCCAGAGCCTGTTCTTTGCACCTCCTTCATCAGTTGTTGCTGTGTATAACTGCATTCAACCAGGGTTTCTCTCTTCACAGGAGCTAAGCATGGAGTCTGGAATTGATCCAGGGCAGGAATACTACGGGCAAGATTACTACAGCTATGAGCATGGGTACAGTCTCCTTTTCCCCTGTCTTTATTTGGAAAACTGCTGATGCTTCCAGCTCGTGAGGTTTGCTGTCACAGCATCTGATCAGGCTGACTTCAGTCCTCCTGTCCACAAAGGAGTCTTTGTAAAAGTTGCCTGATTCCCTCTTTCTTCATGAATGTAATTACTCCCTGGCAGAGGGCACACCCCAGCTACCATGATGCATTTGCATCTCTCTCTTGTTCTGCTAATTAATTTCCACCACCTCCTCCCCTGTTGTGGCTCAGCAGCCTGAGGTCAGTGGCTGATACTTTTTGCTCCCAGCTCCCAGCCAGGGTTTAGCCTTTTACATTTACTGAGAAGGTGGTTGCCCTGCCTTGTTCTGCTAATGCCTGCCTGACTGGGAGCTTCCCAGGTGACAGCTGTCCTCACAAGCTCACAGACATTCCCCATAATCCCAGGGAACCTGCTCTTTCATTCTCCCCAGAGGAGAGGAACCTCATGAAGGTCAAAAAGGACAAGTGTAGGGTCTTACAACCAGGGAGGAACAACCTCCTGCAACAGGACAGGTGAGGGAGGACCTGCTGGAAGGCAGCTCCACAGAGAAGGACCTGGGAGCGCTGGGAGACAAATTCCCCATGAGCTAGCAATGTGTCCTTATGGCCAAGAAGGCCACTGGTGTGTTGAGGTGAACGAAGAAGATGTGGGCAGCAGGGCAGGGGAGGTTCTCCCCAACCACTACTCTGCCCTATTCAGGCATTCTGGAGGACTGGATCCAGTTCTGGGATCTCCCCTGCTGACGAGAGACAGGGGACTACTGTAGAGAGTCCAGTGGAGGTTATGAAGATGCTGAGGGGCCTGGAGCATCTCACTGAGAGGGGAAGGTTGAGAAACCCAGGGGGGTTTAACCTGGTGAAGAGCAGCCTGAGAGGGGATCTGATCAATGTTGATCAACAGCTAACAGGCAGCGGTCAAGAGGATGGGGCCAGAATCGTTTCAGTGGTGCCCAGAGCCTGCACAAGGGGCAATCAACCCAAACTGGAACCCAGGAGGTTCCATCTGAAGATAGGGAGAAAATTCTTTGCTGTGAGGGTGCTGGAGCCCTGGAGCAGGCAGCCCAGAGAGGTGATGGATTCTCCCTCTCTGGAGAGATTCCAAACTCCCCTGGTCATTGTAATCCTGGGCAAGCTGCCCAGAGAGGTGATGGATTCTCCTTCTCTAGAGAGATTCCAACCCCCCCTGGCTGTTGTAATCCTGGGCAAGCTGCCCAGAGAGGTGATGGATTCTCCTTCTCTGGAGAGATTCCAACCACTCCCCCCGGCCATTATAATCCTGGGCAAGCTGCTCAGGGTGACCCTGATTTAGCAGCAGGGGTGGACTGGATGATCCCCAGAGGCTCTTCCAAGCCCCACCAGGCTGAGATTCTGTGAGAATCTTGTCCTTTGGAGAAGGGGCAGTGAGTGCTTGTGGCTGTGTGTGGAGACAGGCTGGTGCAGATGCTGAAGATGTGGTGGTGTTTCTGTGGCAGGTATGAGCTGCCTCAGTACGGGAGCCGCCGAAGGCTGCTGTCCCCTTCAGGGATGTACGACGAGTATGGGGAAGTCATGGTGGAGCATGATGGAGGCTACTACTACAGCCCTCATGGACCAGCAGCAGATGAGGTGAGTGCCTCTGGTGGGGTGAGTCAGTCTTTGCAACAAGGTGAAAGGCCATCAAAACCTTGCCCAAATGTCTTTTGTAATTGATTAAGAGACTGTGTTCCTAACAGACCAAAGTGCATCTTCCAGTGCTCACCATGGTTTGTCCATCTGGTGCCCAGCAAAGGTTGTGGCAGCACCTCTTCCCCTTTGTCTAAGCAAGGAAAAGGAAGTGCAAAAGTGCTTTTAATATCCACATCTCCCCCTTTTTTTTTTGGTTTCCCTCAATGTAGATTTCTAGTTCCAAGGCAAACCCACACACTCTGTGGTGATCCCATTTGATACTGTTCACCAAACGTGGGGCTGCTAATATTCAGCCTCTACCTGGTGACCTCCCACTGGGGACAGCACTCACCTGAACTCAGCTCTCAGCAGTTTCACAGCTGAGTAGAAACAAACCTGCAAATGCCAGTGACAGCCAGAAGAAAGTTGACCTCGATGTTGCCTTTGACCTCAATATTGCCTGTCTGTTGGGTTTTTTTCACCAGTACTTAGACACTAAATGCATCACATGGGTTTTAATTAAATGGGGTCGGGCTTGATGGTCTCTGGAGGTCCTTTCCAACCCCTGCTGCTCTGTGATTGCAGGATTATTAGTGCTGTTGAGTGGCCATTGCTGCTGAGCTCTGGTAGGGCTGCTTCTGTGTCATATTTTGAGGAGGGCTGACTGACTCCCATGGAATTTCCCACTGGTTTCCCAACAAGCTCTGAAGAGGTCCGTTGTTTCATTCCCAGTATCAGGATCTCTGCCATGCTGAATCCTGCATCTGGCATGCTGGATTCATGGGGGGAAAGGAGCACGGTGCTGTGATGCCAGGGTGCTCCTCTTCACTTACCCCTGTGCCCATCTTTGTAATAAGCTGCAGCAACCTCAGCCCTGCCATGCCTCAGGTGCTCCAAGCAGCTCATGGACCTAGTGCTGAGAGTGATCCAGGAACAGGGGCTTAGCCCAGATTTTGGGGTCTGGAATGTTCTGGGCAACAGAATGGGACTTCCAACCCCTAACATCCTGTGACCCCAAGAGGGAACATTTCTGAGCACAATCTCCCACCACTCCAGAAGTCTTCCTAGCTTTTATCACTATAAGAAGCAACTTTTCCCCGTTGCAGCAGAGTAAGGGAGTTGTTGTGCTCTTGCAGCCCATCCTAGAAGTAAAACTTTCCCCATGACTTTGATGTAAAAAACCAAACCAAACCAAACAAAATCTGTTCTAAACCAGGAGAGTTCCTTCTGATGCTGGGCAAAATGTTGCATTTGTTCCTGCTGGCTCCCTGGAGCGTCCGAGCCTGCGCAGTGACAACCTTGCAGCTCGTAATCGAGTTCCGTTTTCATGATTTGCAGGGCATGGTGCCAGGCAGAGGCCCTCCAAGCAGAGACATAAGCCAGATTGCAGGGCCACAAGTAGAAGGTAGACCTTTAGATGGTGGGATGGACCTAAGGCTCGGTCCTGGAAGAGCGTATAGGAGCGGACAGGGCAAGAGGAGGCTGAGAGGAGCCATGCACTTGAGTCGTGTGGCAGTCGGTGCCCACAAGCCGGTGGGAAGAGCCGAGTCTGCTCGCTCACGGTGGAAGAAGGCCAGGATCTTCCCACTGATCCTGCAGAAGGTGAAAGGTGGGAGGAAGGAGTCCAGCTACGCCAAGCTGATGTCGGCCGGCAAAGCGGAGGAGGAGAAGAGCGTGATGATCAGGGGCAGTTACTTCCAGAAGTCCACGGACGCCAGGCCCTCCATGAGGAAGCTCAACCACGTCTTGAAACGCATCAGCGTCTCCAGGAAGTTTCAGGAGCCCTTGAGCAAAGGAGAAGGAGAGGATGAGTCCAAATCAGGGTTTCAATAAGCATCACAGCGGAGAGCGAGCACGAGGACAGCGACCAGGAGAGGAAGAGGAGAAGGCACACTTCGGATGAGTCCTCCAGCTCCGAGTCAGAAGACAAAGACTACTTGAAAGTAACTCTGGACCAAGATGAAGCCACTGAAAGTACTGTGGACTCGGATGAAGACTTGGAAGAGTCTGAGGAGGAATCTGGATCCAGCTCTAGCAGTGAGTCAGAGGAGGACTCATCTGAAGAGGAGGATGATGAGGAAGGCTCCAGCAGTGATGAAGATGGTAGCCTGTCGGTGAGCTCCTCTACCCATAGCTCATACAGCAAATCAGGCACCAGCGAGTCCAGCAGCAGAAGAAGCACTGAAAGATCCAGCACAAAAAGCAGGGGAGGCAGCAGCCGTGGCAGGGCCAGGAGATCCAGCCAGAAATCGAGTGTGAGCTTGACCACATCAGGTAGCGACAGGGACACGAGCTACAGGAAAACTTCAGGGTCCAGCTACAAGAGCAAAACCTCCTCTGCCAGCCTGGAGATAGAAGACACGATAGAAGAGGTGTCAGAAGAAGATGAAGAAGATGTGGAGCAAGCCAGCGAGGCAGCAGACAGCTCCAACAAGGCAGGCACTCAGAAGTCCAGCAAAGCAAAGACTGCTGCTGCTGAAGGCAAGGGAGGAAGATCAGCTCCTCCTGGGGAGGGTAGCCTGGATGAAGGCACAGAAGAGGCTGACACAGATATTAGTGACAGGAAGGAAAGTGTGAGTAAGAATGAATCTTCCTGCCTGGAAAGTGAAATCGGTGCTACTTCCAAAGGGACCAAAAGCAGGAGCACTTCTGGCCAAACTGCCTCCTCCCCTGACACTGAGAAGAAAAGCTCTGACACCACTGTGAAAAAAAAGCAAGCAAGAAACAAGAGCTCCCAGGAAACCAGTCAGTCCCAGTCAGAGGAGAGCCTGGACACCACTGTTAGGGAGACAGAGACTACTGGTGACTCCACATCCTTTTGACAACAGGAGGTGGATGGTTTGCAGTAAGGAGTGGTCTTGTTTGCTGTGCCTTCTGTGTGGTCTTTCCTAACACAATACTCACTTCAGGGGCAGCCAGAAGGAAAACATCAGAGCTCACTGTATGGGATTAGGACTGTAGAAAACCAAATTCTGAGAGGCTTCTCAGGCAGTGGGTGTGGGAAGATGGAGTTCCACTGAGCAAGGCCACAAGGAGTCCATTCGCTCTGCTACTGTCAAGTGTTGATTCTGAGAGGGGATTCTCTCTGCATTATGCACTTGGCTTGGGGTCTGAGGGGCAGATTGACAGACCTCAGGGCACAAACCTGCTAAGGGGCCTGTCTTCATGTCTGTCACAAAATGGAAAGGCAGGAAGAAAAAGGATCAAACCAGGGAATTCAGTAAAGAACAGGAATGAGGATGAGGATGATCAGAGGGCTGGAGCACCTCTCCTATGAGGACAGACTGAGGGAGTTAGGGCTGTTCAGTCTGGAGAGGAGAAGGCTCCCAGGAGACCTCCTTGTGGCCTTCCAGGATCTGCAGAGTGCTCCAAGAAAGCTGGGGAGGGACTTTTGAGGGTGTCAGGGAGGGATAGGACTGGGGGAGATGGAGCAAAACTAGGAGTGAGGAGATTCAGATTGGATGTGAGGAAGAAGTTGTTCCCCAGGAGGGTGGTGAGGGTGGCACAGGTTGCCCAGGGAGGTGGTGGAAGCCTCATCCCTGGAGGATTTTAAGCCAGGCTGGCTGTGGCTGTGAGCAACCTGCTGTAGTGTGAGGTGTCCCTGCCCATGGCAGGGGGGTTGGGACTGGATGATCCTGGAGGTCCCTTCCAACCCTGACATTTCTATGATTCTATGAAAAGACTTAGAAGCCATAGAGGATTTATGGTCTCCTTTTGCTAGCCATCAAGTGAGGGCTCTGCCATAAGCATTGGCCCTGTTTGCAAGGAGGACAACTTAAAAGTGCAGCCAAGCAGTGCTCCCAGAACTGCCAAAATAAGTTATCCATGGCACAGCAATGTGCTCTTGTGGTCTGGGGAGCATTAGGAAGAGTGTGGCCAACAGGTCAAGGCAGGTTCTCCTTCCCCTCTACTCTGCCCTGGTGAGACCACATCTGGAGGATTGCATCCAGTTCTGGGCTCCCCAGTTCAAGAAGGACAGGAGAAAGTCCAAAGGAGGCTACAAGGATGATGAAGGGATTGGAACATCTGTCTGAGGAGGACAGGCTGAGAGCCCTGAGGCTGTTTAGTCTGGAGAAGATTGAGAGGCAATCTTATGAAATGTTTATAAATGTCTGAGGGGTGGGTGTCAAAAAGCAGGGGCCAGGCTCTTTTCAGTGGTGTCCTGTGACAGGACAAGGGACAATGAGCACAAACTGGAACCCAGGAAGTACCACCTCAACATGGGGAAAACTTCTTTCCTGTGAGGGCAACAAAGCCCTGGAGCAGGCTGCCCAGAGAGGGTGTGAAGTCTCCTTCTCTAGAGACTTTCAAAACCTGCCTGGATGCATTCCTGGTTTACCTGCCCTGGGTGACCCTGCTTTGGCAGGAGGGTTGGACTCGATTTTCAGAGGTGCCTTCCAATCCCTATCATCCTATGCTTCTGTGAAGTGCAGAGTACTCCTAGCTGAGCTGGGATTCAGCTCTTTCTGGAGCATGGGAGTCAGGTTGCAGGTGATGTACAAGAGAGGAATGCAGAGGAAGGGGTAGAAAGTGAGCTTGGTCAGAAAAGGAAGTGGATTATCTTTTCCAACTTCTCCCCTTCCCACCTAGCAATGCTGTGATGATATTATTATTGTTTTAAAATATCTGTTTGAAAGTTTGAGGCAGCCAACAGCAAAGTTGCTGAAGGGGGAACGATCACCTACATTTTCTCTTCTGGTGTCTGCCTTTTAAAGTCCAGTAACCTGTAATAGCTGATATCAGTCACAGAGAAATCTTCTATCACTTTCCTTAGCAGAGCTCTGTCTGCATCTGGAAGCAAAGAATCAGCATCTCAGAGTCATCTCTACCTGTTTGTACCTTGCATGGTTTTCTTCCTCCCAAACCTGGCTCTCCTTGTGTGCATATGCATGTGCTGCAGTGGGAGTGAAGCTGTGGTGGTGATCTGCTGCCTCAGTAGCATCACAGAGGTTTCCTTTTTAATCCAAGGCTGCTAGGGGCTTGTTTCAGTCTACTGCAAGAAGGCAGAGCAATTAGAAGTCAAAATAAGTAAGAGGGAGGTTGTTTCCATTAACCTTATTGTGGACTTCCAGGATCTGCAGGGAGCTACAAGAAAGCTGGGGAGGGGCTTTTTAGGATGTTAGGGACTGATAGGACTGGGGGGAATGGAGCAAAACTAGAAGTGGGGAGATTCAGATTGGATCTTAGGAAGACGTTTTTCCCCAGGAAGGTGGAGAGAGACTGGCACAGGTTGCCCAGGGAGGTGGTAGAAGCCTGAAGCTTTTAAGGCCAGGCTGGATGTGGCTGTGAGCAACCTGCTCTAGTGTGAGGTGTCCTGCCCATGGCAGGGAGTTTGGAACTGGATGATCCTTGAGGTCCCTTCCAACCCTGACAATTCTATGAAACAGAGTTACAAAATCCAGAGTCCCATTTGTTCACCATCTTCCATTTGACAGCAATGGATCTCCATTGATCTTAGTAGACTGGAACCAGCACAAGGCCTTAGATCAAGCTTATCTTCTCCTAACCAGCCAGTTTTGCTGGACTATTCCCCTTGTGTAGATCTCCAGAGCTTTTTCTGATGGATGTGTTGTGCCATTTCTGCACTGAACTTACAGTGCAACAGTTCTTTGGAAGAAACTTCTAATACATTTCCTTGTTAGTACTGTGGGAGTATCACTTACATCAGCAGGCTGAGAGAGCTGGGCTGTTCAGCCTGCAGAACAGAAGGCTCCAGGGAGATCTTCTAGCAGACTTCCAGTACCTGAGGGGGGCCTACAAGAAAGCTGGGGAGAAACTTCTTACAAGTGCTTGTAGTAAGAAAAGGAGAGGGAATGGATTTCAGGTTCAGTAGAGTAGATTGAGATGGGATATTGGAAGGAAATTTTTTAGAGTGAGGGTGGGGAGACACTGGAACAGGTTGCCCAGGGAAGCTGTGGATGCCTCTTCCCTGGAGGTGTTCAGCAGCAGGCTGGACAGGACCTTGAGCAGCCTGGGCTAGTGGAAGGTGCTGCTGCCCATGGTGGCAGTGGGGGTTGGAACTAGGTGATCCTTAAGTCCCTTCCAACCCAAACCATTCTATAATTCTATGATCAGTGCCTTTTGGTTTCTGTTAGAGAAGGTTTTTGCCTTTCTAAGAGTGACATGTACAGAAGTTTTACTTCTGAGAGCAATGTCTCTGCTCTCAGGGTTCTGCAAGGAAGGTACACCTCAACTGAAATGTGAGCACAGCAAAAAAGCCAAACCCAACCCAGATTCCCAAACCTCACGAAATCCCTTCCAGTTTGTACACTGTCTGACTCACATGGAGCTCACGAAGCAAAATGATTTGACCTGTCTTCCTGACTTCATCTATTTAACTTTAGCACAAAGAACTGTTTGTGTGCTACATAAATCTATAAACAAAGCCATAGAAAAAAACATCTGAGTAGAACCTAAGAGGAAAAGTGCAAAGACCAAGATAAAGTGAATCAACGAGACAGCGAGTGACTGATTAATTGGGGGTTGGACTGGTGACCTTTGGAGATCCCTTCCAACCCAGACCTGCTCTGTGGTTCTGTGATTCTATGGTTCTGTGATTCTGTGGTTCCATGATTCTATGACTGTGGTTCTATGATTTTCTGATTCTGTTGTTCTATGGCTCTGTGGTTCCATGACTACTATGCTTCTATGATTCTGTGACTCTGATTGTCGAAGTAAAAGGCAAAGTAAAGAATGGGAAAAGGGCAGGGGGAAGTAAGCAAGGGTGCTGAAATTTAACAGCAGTTCTCTTTCTCATCAAACAGTGGGCCAGAAAGAAAAGGATCAAGCTGATAGTGGACCCAGAGTATGAGACCAGCTCCGCTGGAGAAGACAGCGCTCCGGATTCCAGCCAGAGGAATCGCCTCAGCAACCCCAGCACCCAACCCAACCTCAACGGGAACCTCTACATCGCCCAGAACGGCTCTGTGGTCAGAACCCGGCGCGGCTGCCTGGCCAATAACTTAAAAGTCACCTCTCCAGTGAGGCTGGGCAAACAGTTCAGGAAACTGGACAAGCTGGCAGTGACCCAGGAGGAGAGCGTGCCGCTGAGCACGTTGTCCAGGGGGCCGGCTGCCGGCGACAAAATAAACGCGAGGCCTTGCGGCGTCTCCTTCGCCTCCTCGGCCACAGGGCTGAGGGCTCCGTGGCCAGGGCGGGGGGCTCCAGGATCAAAAGCACAGAGGAGCAGGAGTCAGTTGTTGATGGTGAGGACAGCAAAGAGCCCTTGGAGTCACACAGTGAACACACACAGTCAGACGAAGAGGAGCTCTGGATGGGCCCCTGGAACAACCTTCACATACCAATGACAAAACTGTGATTTGAGTTGAGTTGGTTTGATTTGATTATTGCTTTTTCTCCTTTTTTTTTTTTTTCCCTCCCCCCCTTGTTTTGGTTTCTTTTCTTTTTTTTTTACTTCAGTTTATAATAAACTGCACTTTTTATTTCTATACTGTGGGAAATGTATGAGGTTTGTGTCATGCACAGACGTGGGACACCACCACCACCAACCACCACCTCCAACGCTTGAAAGCCTTCAAACAGTTTGCCCTCACGTTTGTACCAATTAATTGTCCTCCCCCCTACAACTCTTTTTGACAGGCCTCCCGTTCCACTCAATGATATTTTAAAGGGATTAAGGCTTTGGGTTCTTTTCTCCTGGACCTTGACCACGCACAGATGTGGGACACCACCACCACCAACCACCACCTCCAACGCTTGAAAGCCTACAAACAAATTTGCCCTCACGTTTGTACTGATCAATCGTCCTCCCGTCTTACAACTCGTTTTGACAGGCCTCCCATTCCACTCAGTGTTATTTTAAGGGGATTAGGGCTTTGGTTTCTTTTTTCCTGGATCTTGATCGTGCACAGATGTGGGACACCAACAACAACCAACAACAACAACCAACAACCACCACCTCCAACGCTTGAAAGCCTACAAACAAAATTTGCCCTCACGTTTGTACCGATTAATCGTCCTCCCCTCCTACGACTCTTTTTGACAGGCCTCCCATTCCACTCAATGATATTTTAAAGGGATTAGGGCTTTGGGTTCTTTTTTCCTGGATCTTGATTTCTTCTTTGATGAACGAGTAAACTACTAATAAATGCACAGCACCACTTGGTTAACTTTTCAGACAGTTCTCTTCCACGCCTAGCTTGTTTCTCCTGTATGGTACTCGTGGTTATACTGGTTAGACCTTTTGTAAATTGTCTATTTCTGTTCAAGGTTTATATCCAGAGCTCTTGGTTCTGAACTCAGAGTAATAAATGAAAAAAACAAATCTCTGACAGTCTCTAAGGTCCCTTCCAACCTAAGCCATTCTATGATTCTATCAAAGGTCATCGGAGCAAAAAATCCTCAGCTGGCTTACATTTGAGTAACAAAAGCCAAAGTGATAGCAGTGCCCCAGGGGATGCGAAGAGAGGAGCTAGGAAACTTAAGTATGGGTGGAGTTGGAGCTTATAAAGCACAGCACTGTTACAAAGGATGACCCCAAAAATTGCAAAGTAGGAGGAAATGTGTAGCAATTCATCTCGTTCAGAGCTACCTGGCTGTGGTTTCTTAATTTTCTTTTGTGATTTTAGCTCATTGCAATTTTCCTCTCTGGCTGATTTTTTCCTTCACTTGATCTCATCCCACACTATCTCTGTTTTCTTCTTCAGGTGGTCTTTAGCTCTGCTCTTTATGCTCCATCCATCATTGTCATCCAAGGGCTGTATTCCCCCAGAATAAAGCAGGATGAGAGATGAGTCTGTGCAGTAGAAGCAGGCATTAAAGGGTAATTAATAGGAAGGGGATGGATAAGTTTTGAAGCCCAGCTAGCTCCTGGGTACAATCACCACTCCACTCTAACAAACATCAACATGCTGAGAAGACAAATGGGGTCATGGTGAAGAGGATGAGCAGTGAACAGGAGGTTCATGTGCACAGAGGGGCCTGTGAAGGGCAAAGTGTGTCCACAGCACACAGAGAATCCTTACAGACAACTTGAAGTGAGGATTCTTTGTAAAATACACCAAATAAACTATGGCACCTGTTTGTAATTTCTAGCTGTACCTCATCAGTGGGTTGAGGAAATAGCCCCCAACATGAATTTGGAGAAAATACCCCAAAATAAATTGCCAGACCAGCTCAGAAGGTTTTGGAAGCAAAGGAAGCTCTATTTAAAAGCAAACTAAAATCCAGAAATATGAACTGCAATGAATATGTACAAAATATCCAATATTTGCATATGCTTGCAATTTATTAACAACACAAAGGCCCTTTGAACCCCTCTGGATGGATCCAGGGGGACTGTTCACCTCCTCCCCCACTCCCTCCCTCCTTCCTGTTACCTCACACAGTGGTCAAAACAGAGATCCCCTGGCAAGGGGGAAGAGGAAAGTTGCAAGCAAAGCAACGGAAGAAGAAAAGAGAAAGAGAATTGTTTATGCCCTGCTCTTTACCCACATTAGCAATCCAATGAATTCTACAGACCTTATCAGTCTTTTTCTTTGGTGTACAGTGAGAATTTATTTTCTTTCAGTCTTTGCAGTCAGGGACTAGGCTAAAGTTTCCCCTTCAAACTGTAATGACCTCAAAGGAGGGAGTGTGGCCCTGTCACAAGCGGAATAATGAGCTGAGGAATGCCATTATCCGTGGTCACTAACGCCTAGGTGGCGCCGGCAATATGGAGAACTCTATCCTTTCATGAGCACTGTGCCCAAAACAGCCTCCAACTGGTAGGTGCCTCGCCCACAGATCCTTCTTGGTTCAAAACCAGCAGGTGCATCAGATGCCTCCCCTAGCTGGCTCCATCGCCAGCTGTGTCAGGAAGGTCTTCTCCACTCTTGGGACCTCCAGGCCTGCTCCTCTCTGCTGTGTTGTAGTGCCAGCAGATGTCAGGGAAACTGAAGGTTCCCCACAAGAACAAGGGCCAGTGACCATGAGGCTTCACCCAGATGCCTAAAGGAGAGACATTTGATCTACAACATGTCTCTTCCTCCTGGTTGGGTGGTCTGCCACTGACTCCCACCAGTCTGCCCTATTGGCCTTTCTCCTTGAGTGTTACCCATAAACCCTTAACCCTGTTGTCACCATCATTAACCTCAGGACACCGAAGGCACCCCCTGGCACTGAGGAGGTTTGTAGCCCTCAATTGTGGCACTCCAGCTGTGTACCACAACCAGCTCCCATGCGATGGCAGATGACAGGGAGCATCTCTGTGAGCCACCCGGCTGCAGGGTGCCAAGCTCGTTAGAACATTACTGCCCTCTGGAATGCAAACTTGCCTCATTGATGTCAAAACATCAGACTCATTGGTATTAGACTAAAATAAAAAGAAAAAAAGAAAAGAAAAAAATAAGATAGAAGAGAAGAAAATAAAAGGAGAAAGAAAAGAAAGAAGAAAAAAGAAAATAAAAGAAAAGAAGAAAAAAGAAAAGAAAAGAGAAGAAAAAAAGAAAAGAAAAAAGAAAAGAAAAGAAAAAGAAAAGAAAAGAAAGAAAAGAAAAGAAAAGAAAAGAAAAGAAAAGAAAAGAAAAGAAAAGAAAAGAAAAGAAAGAAGAAAAGAGAAAAGAGAAGAAGAAAAGAGAAGAGAAGAAAAGAAAAGAGAAGAAAAGAAAAGGGAAGGGAGAGGGAAGGGAAGGGGAGAGGGAAGGGAAGGGGAGAGGGAAGGGGAGAGGGAAGGGGAGAGGGAAGGGGAAAGGGAAGAGAAAGGAAGGAGAAAGGGAAGGAGAAGGGAAAGGAGAAGGGAAAGGAGAAGGGAAAGGAAAGGAAAGGAAAGGAAAGGAAAGGAAAAAAGAAAATAAGAAAAGAAAAGGGAAAAGAGAAAAGGAAAGAAGAAGAGAGAAAAGACAAAAAAAGACGAGACAAGACAAGGAAAGAAAAGGAAAAGAAAGAAAAAAAGGAAAAGGGAAAAAAGAAAATAAATTAAAAGAAAATAAAAGAAAAAAATTAGATAAAAAAGAAGAGAAAAGAAAAAAGAAAAGGAGAAAGAAAAAAAAAGAAAAAAGAAAAAAGAAAAGAAAAAAAGAAAAGAAAAGAAAAGAAAAGAAAAGAAAAGAAAAGAGAAGAAAAGAAAGAAAAGAAAAGAAAGAAAAGAAAAGAAAAGAAAAAGAAAAGAAAGAAAAGAAAAGAAAGAAAAGAAAGAAAGAAAAGAAAAGAGAAGAAGAAGGAAAAGAGAAAGAGAAAGAAAAAAAAGAAAAAAAGAAAGAAAGGAAAAGAAAGAAAGAAAAGAAAGAAAAGAAAAGAAAAGAAAAGAGAAAAAAAGAAAAGAAAAGAAAAGAAAGAAAAGAAAAAAAGAAAAGAAAAGAAAAAGAAAAGAAAAAAGAAAAGAAAAGAAAAGAAAAGAAAAGAAAAGAAAAGAAAAGAAAAGAAAAGAGAAAGGAAAAGAAAAAGAAAAGAAAAAGAAAGAAAGAAAAGAAAAGAAAAGAAGAGTAAATAAAAGGATACTAAAAGAAATATGATCCCAAAAGACAAACAGATAATCAGGCACCCCAAGAGATGATGTGCACACATGCTGCAAATGTAACTGCTGAGGAGAAACAACCATGGTCAGCATCAGCCTCCCCAAGCCTCGCCCTGCAGATGCACTCTGTAGCTCTCTAAAGACTTCTGTCCTCCCTAAACTCTTGAAACAAAATAGAGTTATAGCATGCCAGGGGATGAAAGGCATCTACAGAGGGCATCGAGTCCACCCCCCTGCCAAAGCAGCGTCACCTAGGGCAGGCCACACCGGAATGCTCCCAGATGGGGCTTGGGAGTCTCCAGAGAAGGAGACTCTACAACCTGTCTGGGCAGCCTGCTTTGCCCCAGTGCTGATCTTCTCTCTAAACATCCTGGCCCCAGTACCCCAAAAGCCTCTCTGAAACCCTCTGGCAGGGCTTTCTGGGTGGGGAAAAAAATGGCACTGCCAAAGCT
>JAAWVA010000234.1:0-25000 GCA_015227895.2 Colaptes auratus
AGAGATGAAAACGGTTTGCCAATGCTATATGCACTGAATACATAAATGTGTATGTACATGTATATTACACACACATTGTACCTCTCATGCATTGACCTAGGTCCCATTCATTTTAAGGCACCAAAATGCTGGTGCATCTGTTCTGTAAATCCAAAACACTTAAGCACATGGTTAAATCATATGGTTAAATGCTCTGGTCAAGTAGAAGAGCAATACTAAAAGGATTATATACATGCCTTTGCTTCTTTTGACACAATTGGAAGTAATTATGCTTTTGAACCTCTACAGGCTCTGCATTTGATTATTGTTTAGAAAATAATCCATGCAATGTTAATGCAAAGCATATCATAGAATCATAGATTTGTCAGGGTTGGAAGGGACCTCAAGGATCATCCAGTTCCAACCCCCTGCCATGGTCAGGGCCACCTCACACTAGATCAGGTTGCTCAGAGCCCCATCCAGCTTGGCTTAAAAAAATTCCAGGGCTGGGGCTTCTACCACCTCTCTGGGCAACCTGTTTTAGTGTTTCACCACTTTCCAATCTGAACCTACACACTTCTAGTTTTGCTCCATTCCCCCTAGTCCTATCACTACCTGACATCCTGAAGCATCCACAGTATCACAGTATCACAGTATAACCAAGGTTGGAAGAGACCCCAAGGATCATCAAGTCCAACCTGTCCTAACAGACCTCACAACTAGACCATGGCACCAAGCGCCACGTCCAATCTCCCCTTGAACACCTCCAGGGACGGCGACTCCACCACCTCCCTGGGCAGCCCATTCCAATGACGAATGACTCGCTCAGTGAAGAACTTCCTCCTCACCTCGAGTCTAAACCTCCCCTGGCACAGCTTGAGACTGTGTCCTCTTGTTCTGGTGCTGGTTGCCTGGGAGAAGAGACGAACCCCCTCCTGTCTACAACCACCTTTCAGGTAGTTGTAGAGAGCAATGAGGTCACCTCTGATCCTTCTCTTCTCCAGGCTAAACAATCCCAGCTCCCTCAGCCTCTCCTCATAGGGCTTGTGCTCAAGGCCTCTCACCAGCCTTGTTGCCCTTTTCTGGACACGCTCAAGCAGCTCGATGTCCTTCTTAAACTGAGGGGCCCAGAACTGGACACAGTACTCAAGGTGTGGCCTAACCAATGCAGAGTACAGGGGCAGAATGACCTCCCTGCTCCTGCTGGCCACACTATTCCCAATACAGGCCAGGATGCCATTGGCCTTCTTGGCCACCTGGGCACACTGTTGGCTCATGTTTAGGTGGGTGTCAATCAGCACCCCCAGGTCCCTCTCTGTTTGGCAGCTCTCCAGCCACTCTGACCCCAGCCTGTAGCTCTGCATGGGGTTGCCGTGGCCAAAGTGCAGCACCCGGCACTTGGACTTATTAAATGCCATCCCATTGGACTCTGCCCATCTGTCTAGTCGGTCGAGGTCCCTCTGCAGAGCCTTTCTACCCTCTAACTGACTAACATCTGTTCCCAACTTGGTGTCATCTGCAAACTTGCTGATGACTGACTCAACCCCCTCATCCATATCATCAATGAAGATGTTAAAGAGGATGGGGCCCAGCACCGATCCCTGGGGGACGCCGCTGGTGACTGGCCGCCAGCCGGACGCGGCACCATTCACCACCGCTCTCTGGGCTCGGCCCTCCAGCCAGTTCCTAACCCAGCACAGAGTGTTGCGGTCCAAACCACGAGCTGACAGTTTAGCCAGCAGTTTACTGTGGGGGACGGTGTCAAAGGCCTTGCTGAAGTCCAGATAGACTACATCCACAGGCTCCCCACGTCCACCAGACGGGTCACCTGATCATAGAAGGAGATCAGGTTGGAGAGGCAGGACCTGCCCTTCCTAAATCCATGTTGGCTGGACCTGAGCCCTTGGCCATCCTTCAGGTGCGCAGTTATTGCCTCCAGGATAATCTGTTCCATCACTTTCCCTGGCACTGAGGTCAGGCTGACTGGCCTGTAGTTTCCGGGCTCCTCCATCCGTCCCTTCTTGTGGATGGGGATCACATTGGCCAGTTTCCAGTCATCTGGGACCTCTCCAGTGAGCCAGGACTGGAGGAAAATGATGGAGAGCGGCTTGGCCAGCTCATCTGCCAGCTCTCTCAGCACCCTAGGATGGATCCCATCCGGTCCCATGGACTTGTGGGTGTCCAAGTGGCTCAGCAGGTCCCGAACTAATTCCTCATGGATTTCTGGGGCATTACACTGCTCCCCGACCCTATTACCCAGCTCAGGAGGCCACTCATCCTGGACTCCTGCCTTGCTGTTAAACATGGAGGCAAAGAAGGCGTTCAGGACCTCAGCCTTTTCCTCATCTTCGGTCACCGTGTTCCCCAAGCTTTCTTGTAGGCCTCCTTCAGAGTCAATAAATGTGGTGAGGACTTTGGAGCCACCATTTTCTGTGCCCTTATTACAGAATATAGAATGAACCAGGTTGGAAAAGACCTTTGAGATCATCAACCTATCACCCAACACCATCTAATCAACTAAACCATGGCACCAAGTGCCTAAAACCAAGCAAATTGTTTGGCTGCTTTGAAAACTTGTCACACACTCTGTTTTCAATAGACTTACCAAATGATACATGCAAATTGCATCACCTTCACGAAACTTCTTGGTGAAGTAATGAAAAAGTAATTATTTTGAAGAATTTATAAAAAAATAAATCTATAATAAACTATTGTCTCTGGGGAAAACAGATGTAATGATTAATCAGTAATCTGATTATCAGGCAGACTAATTGTATTACTAAAATGTCTAGTGGAAACTATTACTAACAGAATAAATCTATTGTCATTAGGGAATATGTAAATTGCAACTCCATACATATATATATTGAATTTTAGTTTAGTTTATTTTTGGCAAGCTGGTTTAAGGAATTAGAATCATGGAGAAAAAGAACACTTTAGATTTTCAAAATGACAAATTGAATGCCAAAATCTACCCTCTTCCAGCTTAAAGACATTACTCCTGATGATGGGTAAGGGGTAATGGCTTTAAGCTGGAAGAGGGTAGATATTTAGACTGGGTATCAGGAAGAAATTCTTTATAGTGAGGGTGGTGAGACACTGGAGTGGGTTGTTCAGGGAAGCTGTGGATACCTCCTCCACCAAAGTGTTAAAGGCCAGGCTGGATGAGGCCTTGAGCAACCTCATCTAGTGGAAAGGTGTACCTACCCATGGCAGGGAGCTTAGAAGTAGATGATGTTTAAGGTCCCTTCCAACCCAAACCATTCTATGATTCTATGAAATACCATAATAGCAACAAATATTACATGTAATTGTAATAATACATGAAATTGCCATGCAAGTGTTGCCAGCCTGTATTTAACACATGATAACAGAAGGCACTCTGCATTCATAGTAGTATCATAGTATCACAGTATCAGTCAGGGTTGGAAGGGACCACAAGGATCATCTAGTTCCAACCCCCCTGCCATGGGCAGGGACACCCTACACTAGATCAGGCTGGCCAGAGCCTCATCCAGCCTGGTCTTAAACACTTCCAGGGATGGGGCCAAAACCACCTCCCTGGATAACCCATTCCAGGGCTTGACCACTCTCATGGTGAAGTTTGTTAAAGAGGGGGCTAGAATTGATAATGTACATGAAGACCAGAACCTAGCAGGAATTTACTGTAGTTTCCTTACTGAAGTTCAGTGGGGACAAGTGTAGGGTCCAGCACCTGGGAATACATAACCCAGAAAAACAGCTCAGACTGGGATCCTTCTGGCTGGAGAGCAGCCCTGTGGAAAGGGACCTGGAGGTCCTGGTGAATTACAAGCTCAACATGAGTGAACAGTATGCTGCAGTGGCAAAGAAATACAACAGGATGCTGGGTTGCATCAACAAGAACCAGCAGAGATAAAGAAGTCATTATCCCACTCAGTGCTTGTCAGACCACACATGGAGTAATGTGTTCAGGTTTGGTCCCCACTGTACAAAGAAGATGCAGACAGTCTGGAAAGTGACCAGAAAAAGCCCATGAGAACGATCAGAGGACTGGCAGACCTGCCATATGAGGAAAGGCTGAGAAAAATGGATTTGTGCAGCCTTGAGAAGAGAAGGCTTAGGGGAGACCTTATTGCTGTACATAAAGGGTGGCTACCAGGACAGTGGAGACTCCCTTTGTGCAAGGAGCCACGTGGAAAAGAGAAGGGTTAATGGTACAAGTTACTGCTGGGGAGATTCCCATTGGAATGCAGAAGCAAATTGTTCACCATGGGAACAGGTAGACATTGGAATCATCTCCCAAGGGAAGTAGTGGATTCCCCTACATTGGACAGTTTCAAGACTCAGTTTGACAGGGTGCTGGGCCATCTCATTTCAGCTACAGTATTACTTAGAAAGGTTGGACCTGATGATCTTTGGGGTCCCTTCCAACCTGGCATTTGTTCAACTATAAGAGACTTACATAAGATACATTCTCAGTTATCATCCTTCTCCCTAAATACCTGTTTCTTTTCTTGCTTCACAAGAATCAGTGAGACTAATTTTACAAAGCAATTCACCTACATGTCTTCTTTCTCAGGTATGCTTAGTTTGTGGCTGGAGATTAAGCTAAATTTATAAAATACATTAAATTCATGGACACTGAGGTATTTGTGAAAAGAGTTGTATTGTAATGTGTGTATCAGGCCATGTATAAGTGCCATGTGGATGAGTTTTTGCTTACAAGAATCAAGCTGTTATGGAGAGATGTGAAAATAGTCAATAGATTTGCTTTGAATGGAAAAGTTAGCAAATCTAAGGCATTCTGATCATGCTTAAATCTAGCAAGCTCTTATATCTCTGCAAAATTTTGAGTCAGCAGTATTTGATACCAGGCCTGCTGAAAAATGGACTGAGAAATTCGCGGCTTATACAAACCTTTGGAATACATGAAAGGAATGAGTAAGAACCCTGCACATGAGCTGGAATATTTTCAAGACCACATTTTGCAAGGTGTCTGCATGCAACGTCCCTGCTGTTCTCGGTACCATTTCTGAGGATAAATCCCCACGCCCTCCTTGTGAGTGTACTCCTATAGGGAGCATTCATCCAATGACAGCCTGCATTCTTCAGAAAAGGGACTCTTTTCAGGCAGCAGACAGTGTGAAATTATTATCATCCAAGTCTTTGTTTCCTTTTCTCTGAAATAAATAAGTAAATGCCTCTGAAAACCAGAAATAATATAGTCACATAACTGCCCATCTGTAAAGCCATGAATTGTACCCTGTAAATCTGACCATTGATTAGACCTAACAGCTCTATGACATTTTATTTTCACAACCATGTATACTCCTCAGGTCCTCAATAGGCCTTCCCCAGCTGATTAATACTTTGGTGTTGAGACTGAATTTATTTTCCTGGACTTAACTACTCCAAGTGTCTGCCAGTGGCGATAGATATGGATGACCGTCATTCAGCTAATTAAGGAAATGCAAACTGGTTTCTATGTCACTAATGAATCTTGCAGTCCAACATGAAAGTAAAATTAATCTTCTTGGATTAACTGTTGGATGCTTTTAGTAAGGAGTTTAACTAGCAGATGGGGACGAGGGTTTGAAATTAGAGTAGATTTAGGCTGCCCATTAGGAAGAAGTTCTATACCATGAGGGCAGTGGAACACTGGACCAGGGAGGTAATTGAGGCCCCATCCCTGCAGATATTCAAGGTCAGGCTTGACAGGGCTCTGGGCAACCTGATCATGGAGGATGTCCTTGCTCCCTGCAGGGGCTTTGGACTAGATGAACTCTGGAGGTCCCTTCCAACACAAAGCATTCTGTGATTTGCTGTAATATCTCATTTGAAGACCAATAGAAAACATCTGGACTTATTCATGAAGTATGGCAGATGATAAAGTTTAATTCCTTTGTATCTTAGAAAAGTATGAACAGAGCCATGTATGAGAATGCATGACAGAACATCTACAGATTTTTTTTGTGCAGTCTTTCCTACAATCCCAGGCTAATGAGACTATTCAAATGCACACTTAACTGTGTGCATGACTATACAGCAGAGAGTTTTGCGGAGAGAGAGTGTCCTGCTTAACTGCTTTTCTAAAAGGAAGGGGCTTAAGCCAATACTTGAAAGCTGATCTCATCTTGAAGTGCTTTGCTTCATGCAAGCCTAGGCCAGGATTTGACAGGGAAGTTAACAACCACATTGATGCTCTTTGCTCAGTCTTCAGAACTCTTGCCACAGAACCATAGAATGGTTTGAGTTTGAAGGGACCTTAAAGATCATTTAGTTCCACCCCCCCTGGCATGGGGAGCGACACCTTCCACTAGACCAGGTTGCTCAAGGCCTTATTCAACCTGGCCTTAACACCTCCAGGGAGGGGGCATCCACAAAGTTCCTGGGCAACCTGTTCCAGGTAGCCCAGTCCTGTAGCTTTAGGTAACAAGTAATGCAATGCCCTGTTTCTGTATTCGTGTTCTGTGTACTGATACAGGCAGTCAGCAAGAGCTGTTTATATATGGATGTTAACAAGTACAATGAGATGATGGCTGGCAAATTTGTGTGTGCTGCATATATATACACCTTGCATGTGTCTTTGTTGATTTCCAAATACTGTATCTCTAACCTTTTGGGAAAAAACAGCAAGAACATAATAGAATTAATATTAGGTAAAATTAATGCAGTAGCTTGATCATCTTCAAGATGTGGGTTAGTCCAGAGATGCATCTCATTTTCCATCTCAAGAAATCTTCACTTTTGTAAATTACAATTCTACATGAAGAAGAAAAACCCAGGGAAAATATATTCAATTTTCACTGGTCATTCTTAGACATTAGTTGATTTCCAATGCAAAAGGAAGTCCTTTGGTCTTCAGGGTTCATCAGGACTACATAGATCTTATCAGTTTCTAGAAATTGAAAGAAGCTCCTGCCAGCAGTAGTGATTTTATAAGCAGACAATTTAAAATTGAACTCCATGCAGCTGAAATAAGAAAAGGAAAATGGGCAGAAAAAGGGGCAGAAAAATGGGCTTATGTGTGTGGCCAAAATGTTTTCAAAACCCCAGTTCCTTAGCAAAAGACACAGCATTTGGTCAGTTTCTGGGCTCTGCCACTTGTATTTTTCAGATTAAATGAAAAAGTCTGGTATAGCTTGAAATCACTGAGTAAGTCTCAATCAATAGAATGGAATGGAATGGAATGGAATGGAATGGAATGGAATGGAATGGAATGGAATGGAATGGAATGGAATGGAATAAACCAGGTTGGAAGAGACCTTCAAGATAATCACCTCTAACCATCAGCCAACACCATCCAATCAACTAAACCATGCAACCAAGCACCCTATTAAGTCTCCTCCTGAACACTTCCAATGATGGTGACTCCACCACCTCCCTAAGCAGCCCATTCCAATGGCAAATCACTCTCTCTATGAAGAACTTCTTTCTAACATCCAGCCTAAACCTCCCCTGGCGCAGCTGGAGTCTGTGTCCTCTTGTTCTGGTGCTGGTTGCCTGGGAGAAGAGACCAACCTCTGCCTGTCTACAACCTCCCTTCAGGTAGTTGTAGAGAGCAATAAGGTCTCCCCTGAGTCTCCTCTTCTCCAGGATAAGCAGCCCCATCTCCCTCAGTCTGTCCTCATAGGGTTGTGTTCCAAACCCCTCACCAACTTTGTTGCCCTTCTCTGGACACGTTCCAGCAAGTCAACATCTTTCTTAAACTGAGGAGCCCAGAACTGGACACAGTACTCAAGGTGTGGCCCAAGTAGAATATGTATGTACATATGTAGCACAACTTCAATATACCACAATTTTATTGTACAACTTTATAAACAGGATCGTTTCTCAAGGTATGTGCCCACTCAAATAAAACCTGGGGACATACAATATGAAGAAATAGCTTATTAAAAATAAATGAAATGCCTTAATAGTAAAGAATGTGTATGTTTCTTCAGCTCTGGAGAATGTGCTTAACATTGGCTACATTGCTGGTGATTATGAACCTTTTACACAGATAGGAACAAAGTGAAAAAAAAGGAGGTAATGGGTACAATAATCCTAATAATACCACAAGCTGAATTTCAACTTTCAAAGCTCTCTTCAAAATTAAAAGTTAGCTTCCAAGGCTTTCTGAGAGGCTCCTGCCCTTTTCAAACCACATTTCAGGTGCATCATTCTTGCTGATTTATACATACTAAATGCTATGTGCCTTACTCCTCCTGCATAATGCTGGAGAAGGCTGTGTAATTTCATTCTGCACCTTGGCAGCCTCATTTAGCTCAGACTGCTTGAAAAGTCTTAAGGCTAATTGTGAGAATATTGGTTATGGACTGATCTGGGAATAGATAGGACCTATTGAGGACCTAACCTCAAGTTACTGCTTGAGACAGACACACAGGATACAGCCAGACATGTTTTTTTTCTCTACATAATAGTTGAGTCTTCCTCCCTCTCATTCAGAACTATTGAGGTAACACAGTAGCCAAAAGGTAAGGCAGGGGAATAATGCTAAAAATAGAGGGCAGAACTTCAGACAGTTTGAAGGATCACAAGCAGAAGCACTTCCCTTCCCTTTTCTCTCTCTCTTTTTTTTTCTTTTCTTTTTTTTTTCCTTTTCTTTTTTCCCCCCCAAAGAGTGGATTAAAACTGCTTGGGAGTCAGATGCCTCTGAATTGCATACTGTTCATACTAGATAGAGGTAATTGTCACTGTCCAGAAATATGCATAAAACCAAGGGGGCAATGGGTGGAACTTGAAGCACGGGAAATTCTATGTAAACATGAGGAAATATTTTTCACTGGGAGGGTGGCAGAACACTGGAACAGGCTGCCCAGGAGGGCTGTGGAGTTTCCTTCTCTGGAGAAATTCAAAACCATCCTGGATGTGTTCCAGTGTGATCTGGTATATGTGATCCTGCTCTGGCAGCAGGGGTTGGACTGGATGATCTTTTCAGGTCCCTTCCAGCCCCTAACATTCTGTGATTCTGTGATGTTATGTATACAAATGTATGCCACAATACAAGCTGTGGCTAATGGATATAAAAAATTGCCTACATCATATCAAGAACTTCTGGAAAAAAGGACTAATAACCCCCCTGACTCTTAATGGACAATACTATGGCTATATATTTGTTACCTTTTGGTAAAAAGTGATATTGTTTGGAGATAGGTATTTGCTTAAACCCTGTTTCTTACACTATTTTCACAGAATCACCAAGGTTAGAAGAGACCTCAAAGATCATCAAGTCCAACCTGTCACGACAGACCCCATGCCTAAACCGTGGCACCAAGTTTTCATAGCTGCATCTGTTACCACATCTGAGTGTTGTGGTAGATTCAAGTTAGATACCAACTGAAGATCAAGTTGAAAGGAAATAGCCCTATGGCCAGTCCTTTCTGGCCACAGTTGAAATGCAGTAATGTGACAACACTGAGAATCTTGCTTCTGTGACCTTAGCAAAAGAAATGCAGATTAAATTGTTAAGAGACTACGCATCCAGTTCAACTATGTCTTTAATTAAACCAATAACTGTTTTAAGTTTCTAAGGTAAGGATGTGTGACTGTTTTCCTGATTCAAATGCCTTTCAGTCTCAAGCTTAGTAAGAATTTTCATACAGCTGTTCTGGAAAAAACCCTGCTAAAGCTGACAAATATTTTCAAATGGATGACTTCCAGTCATGTTATCACACAAAAGAAGCATTAAGGAGGAGAACGGCAGAACCTTGTGCCTACTGCAAGTCTTTTTACTCAGGAAAGATATGATTCCTTGAATTATATGACATAATTTTTGCACTTTCACTCTCAGTATACAGTTGGCTATGCTGGTCTGGGAGACAGACGAGGTGTGAAGCCAGATGCTATTGGCAGTTCTGCTACCAGTCTTGGACAAGTCTTCAAATTCCTCTGCACCTTTGTTTCATAGTTTCATAGTTTCAGTTAGGGTTGGAAGGGACCACAAGGATCATCTAGTTCCAACCCCCCTGCCATGGGCAGGGACACTCTACCCTAGATCAGGCTGGACAGAGCCTCGTCCAGCCTGGTCTTAAACACCGCAAGGGACGGGGCCTCAACCACCTCCCTGGACAACCCATTCCAGGGCTTCACCACCCTCACGGTGAAGAACTTCCTCCTCACATCCAGCCTGAATCTCCCCACCTCCAGCTTCATCCCATTCCCCCTAGTCCTATCACTACCTGATAGTCTGAAAAGTCCCTCCCCAGCCTTCTTGTAGGCCCCCTTCAGATACTGGAAGGCCACAATGAGGTCACCTCGGAGCCTTCTCTTCTCCAGACTGAACAGCCCCAACTCCTTCAGTCTGTCCTCATAGGAGAGGTGCTCCAGCCCTCTGATCATCCTCGTGGCCCTTCTCTGGACACGCTCCAGCACCTCCAGATCCCTCCTGTATAGGGCTCCAGAACTGGACGCAGTACTCCAGGTGGGGTCTCACCAGAGCTGAGTAGAGGGGGAGAATCACCTCCCTTGACCTGCTGGCCACACTTCTCCTGATGCAGCCCAGGATCTGATTGGCTTTCTGGGCTGCAAGTGCACATTGAGAGCTCATGTTGAGCTTCTCGTCCACCAGCACCCCCAAGTCTCTCTCCTCTGGGCTGCTCCCCAGCCAGTCACTGCCCAGCCTGTATTTGTGCCTGGGATTGCCTCGACCCAGATGCAGGACCCTGCACTTGGTCTTGTTGAAGCTCATAAGGTTGGCCTGTGCCCACCTCTCCAGCCTGTCAAGGTCCCTCTGGATGGCATCCCTTCCCTCCAGCGTGTCTGCTGCACCACACAGCTTGGTGTCATCAGCAAACTTGCTGAGGGTGCACTCAATGCCACTGTCCATGTCACCCACAAAGATGTTGAACAAGACTGGTCCCAGGACTGATCCCTGAGGGACTCCGCTTGTCACTGGCCTCCACTGGGACATGGACCCATTGACAGCCACTCTTTGGGTGCGGCCATCAAGCCAGTTCCTTATCCATCTGGTGGTCCATCTATCAAACCCGTGTGTCACCAGCTTGGAGACCAGGATGTGGTGTGGGACAGTGTCAAAGGCTTTGCTCAGGTCCAGGTAAACGACATCAGTTGCTCGCCCCTCATCTATTAATGCTTTCCCCTTTTGACCTTCTGATTCTCTCATGTTTATCATTAGCTTGTTGGCTGGAAGAAAGAGGGGACTATCTTGGCTGTTTTCTAGTATTCAATTTTTACCTAACCCCCTCCCCACAGAAATTATCTCTCTGCTACTTAAAGCATCAAGGGGTGGTCTGATAACTTGATCTCAAGTATCAGTTTAAGCCACCCACACTCTGAGTAAAAGCAATTAAGTAGATACAGGAAAGAGAGGGAAGGTTTTTAAAGAACATGCTGTTGTCCCATCAGAGGAAGGTTTGGTAGGTTTCATCCCTGTACTGCGCAGCACTAAGGATTTGGAGAGAAGACAGCATGATCCTGACCTGATGCAAACCCTTAGATACAAAATAAAGCATTAGTAGCCTAGATTTCTCTACTTCAGTGGGCTTAGGGTCAGGGCACAGGATTTCACAACACAAGCAATGAGCTTTGGAGGAAGGCTGTGAGTGCTGACCTAAAGCAGAAGAGGAGAGATCCCTCCTCTCCCTGCAAGCCTTGTACAATTTCTTTCATGTATAAATAATAGCCATACTGCATAAAAGGTGCAAGATAGATCATCTGTAATGGCTTAAAATAGCAGCCAAAAATAGAATCTTGGGATTTTTTTTTTTTAAAAAGTCCTTTTAGTACATTCTAGGACAAAGCCCTTGTCAAGAGGAATAGACATTTTTGGACGAGCCAGCACATTTGTTCCTATAACCTCAAATGGAAAATCCCAACCATCCGTGAAATCAAAGAGAAGACAGGTTCCTCCTACAAGAAGACATTTGTAATTATACTGCTTGGGATCAGCACTCTCTCTCTCTCTTTTCTCTCTTTTATACTCCTACTCCTCCTATTCTTTCTTGTGATCTCTCACCAGATCTCATTAGAGGAGAAAATCAGAAGAGGGAAAATAAATACCAAAACTGCCACACTTACTTAAGCTCAGTTACAACATAAGAAGAATTTTAGTTGCACAGACAAGAGAGTTAAGCTGCACTTACTGAACAAGTAACAAAATAACAGCTCCCATATAATAAATATTAATATTAATAATTAATACAGTAACAGTCATCAGCCTGGTAACCTAACCAGGTCCCACATTATTTAGACAGATATAGCCTATATATATTCTATTATGATTTAAGCAGATTTCTTCTTTTCTGTAATTTCATGTGAAATAAAGGCATATGCAGGACTCTTCCCTGTGCCTGAAATACTGCATTTACTGAATCTGCTGACCACTCTTCATACACTACAAGCCTTTAACATTACAAATCAAATGAATGTTCTTGCACATATGCAGACTGAAGGGACCTCCATACCATGTTTCATAGCACTTGAGTAATTCAAGAGAACTTGTGCCTGTGTCTGCCCAGTGCCATGTAGAAATCACGAGTTCCCTGCATTCACTGAGGACAAAGAGGGAAGAAATGCATAGTGCTGCTGCCTACTTGAAGAGAAGCAAATACAATCTGAATCAATCTGGGTACAATTCAGAAAGGAAAAAACCCACAAGATTTAAAAAAACAAAATAAATTACCTGTGCATGACCTGGCTGAGAAGAAAATCAGCAGTATGGGAAAGAAGCAGCATTGAAGAACTCAAACTAGTGCAATGACAGAGGTCAAACCTCCCCTGTGCCAGGGGAGGTTTAGGTTGGATGTTAGGAAGAAGTTCTTCATAGAAAGGGTGATTTCCCATTGGAATGTGCTGCCCAGGGAGGTGGTGGAGTCACCATCCCTGGAGGTGCTTATAAAGAGACTGCTATGGTTTAGTTGATTAGATGGTGTTGGGTGATAGGCTGGACTTTATGATCTCAAAGGTCTTTTCCAACATGGTTAATCCTGCATTCTGTGTTCTGTAGATTCAGCAGAAGAGCAGCTATTACCTTGTATCTGCCCTGCCTTATGTATTTGTATGGAGGTGTGCATGGCACCTTGTGAATCCACAAGTTGGCACAGGCCTCTGAAAGACTATTTTGAGACTGCAATCCAGTATAAGTCAAAGGCATAATAGCATAACAGTTAGTGGGACCTGAGTGCCTTTTCAAACCCACAGCCATCTGATAAGGTTTGCAGGGTATATATTGCACTTTTAAAATCAAAACTTTTTTTTGCTCTGTCTCTCCACTTTCTGTATGAATCAGACTCCAGAGTTTCCAGAAAATAACCTAAACTAATAGCACTGAAAAGAGGAAATGCAGACTAAAGCTGAATTATGTGAATTATGGGTAGACAATGTCAGACAGTTCCCCACACAAGAAGGCTTTTTTTACCTGTTTACTGCCATAACCTACTCAACAGAGCATGTAAAAAGGCCTTTCAGAGAATGTATATGCTCCTTTCTTTTCCTTTACCCTTCCCCTTTCCTCCTTGCAGTCCTCTCAGGTTCTTTTTTTATCACAAGCACAGCTCTATCAGTGTTCCAGCTAATCCCTGGATCAGTTCAATACAGCTGGATCTAACAAGGTGTTTGCTTCTGGAGCATTTGCAGATAACTCCTGTTGGCTACAGACTGCCCCAGAAAAGGCAGAGAACCTGTATTTCCTGGCTTTCAGCAATCAACACCCTGAACAGAAAACAAATATACCAGGAAACCTTCCATCTGCTAATGTTTTTGACTTTTTGTCATTGAATATGTAAGATGAATAAACAGGCTTAACATGGAATCAAGTTGAAATACTAACATTAAACACAGAAGAGGTGGTTGTGTGCCCAGATGGGTAAAACAGGCACCAGAAGGTAGGTG
The DNA here is from genome assembly GCA_015227895.2 of Colaptes auratus. Classification (NCBI taxonomy): domain Eukaryota; kingdom Metazoa; phylum Chordata; class Aves; order Piciformes; family Picidae; genus Colaptes; species Colaptes auratus. The sequence continues at coordinate 13,813 of JAAWVA010000234.1, forward strand.
CAGAGCCAATAGTAACTGCATTGTCCAGCAAAGACAGACATTCAGAACAGGGCTAACATTGCCAGCTCATCTAGTTGGAAATTGTTTACCTTTCAACAGACAAAACGAGGGCACAACAACATTTTCCATATTTTATTACAGGAATACTAGAAGGCTTCAGGTGAGGTAAGAACCTTACTGTGTTTTCTTAGACTCCTGTAGCACAATTAGACAAGAAAAGGGCAATTTCCCCCATGTTATAGATGCAGAACTGGTCTAGTGAGGAAATTACTTAATTTGTCTGAGAGTCTGCAGCAAAGTTAAAGCAAAGAACTAAGAATCCTGGAACTTAATGCACTGCCATATTCCCCTGCTTCTGCAGGGGAAAGAAAAAGGAGCAGAAAGTAGGCGATTCAATTGATGTTTCATCCTTCTGTTTCTTCATACAATACAATTAATTCCCACGACGAATTTCTTTGTTGATACTCCTACTCCAGGTCTGATACATCTTCAGCTTAATCATTTCTCCTTTATGTGTGTTTTACTAGCTGAAGGTGTTTGTAAAATCTCATTTTATTTTCTTGTATTACACGAAACACGTTCGGGAATCAAAGATCATCCCTTTGTCTTTCCTTTGCCTTTGTGTGATCAATGAACTTCAGAATATGATTTTAAAAATTGATGCTGTGATTCATTTTCACGGCAGGATGGAGGGGTAGGTTTTCTAAAGCATTAAGTGACTGCTTAGTGGGGCCCAGACACTTTAAATCTCTCACTGCGTTATGAAAATGTATCCCACTTTGACAGAAAGATTTGTTTAATATATACAAAAGCTTAGGGAGTCCTGAAGATTTGGATTCTTATGGCCATGCATGTCATCGAAGGGGCTTTGTGTGATGAGAAGTATTTGTGAGAGAGGGACTTTTTCAGTGCTATGCAGAACAAATATTCTGATGCTTTCCATTACCACTGGTGGGGAAAAAAAAATAAATCAAAGGATGAAGTTCAATGAGATCACAGTGCAGGGATTTACTTCCTCTTTCTCAGAGGCAGAAGATCTCTAGTTGAGCTCCTCATCCCCTGGATCAGGTTTCTTTGTACACCCTCCACAGTTACCAGGATTAGATCATCTGTCATGAAGATGGTCCAATTATGTCCAAGTTGCTTTGTAAAGCATGGAAAGAATTGGCTTATTTGGGGCAAATCTGGAATAATTCCACTGAAGTCAGTGTAATTTCTCTGATTTTTTTTTTAAAGTTCCAATATGAATGTGAGCAGAATATATCTCACATAAGTAAATTGTGACAGACTTGCTTTTCAAAACTAAGAAGAGCTGAAATGCAGAATTAAAAGGTGAGGGGCTTAATCTATCCCTGCCTAATGGTCTGAAATACAAACGAGAAACCTTGGTAATGCTTTTTTGTGCCTATTCTCATAGCTATTTGTATCGATTTTATACTGGCTTCTTTTATTTCTATCACTCCTTATTACAATTTAACCCACTCAAGAAGTGGCTGAGCTGAATCCTGAGATGTGGAACGCTCTTTGCTCTGTGAACAGCTGCCTTTTGTTTTAACACACTGAAATATGTCAGCGCACTTTAGGGACAGACCTGGCTGTCTAGATAACACCGCAGAGCAGGGCTGGGTCAAAAATCATGGCAAGATTGAGTTTTGTACCTCTTAGTGGGAGAGCAGTTACATAAAAAATTCCATTTATTTCATTGTGCTGCTGTCCATGATCTGTCAGCATCTTAATAGGGTGGGTATTGGCATTAACTAATTCAGCTGTATTCCCTTGGACCTGGACAGGAAAGTGTACACAGATCTAAATGTTAAGAAAATCTATATAGTATTTATATGATAAGGTGTGTGAATTTCTGCACAGGAGCACCTTCACAGAATGCAAGTGTATAAGACTAGAATAGGATCTGTCTTTTAGCCTATTTCTTCTAACTCATAAATAACAGATCATAGCATGAGCTATCCCCAGTCCTCCTAGGAATATGGCCAAGGTACACGATAGTTTTCACTTCTAACATTATTATCATTTCTAATTTTTTTCTGTGATGGATATTTTGTTCTTCTGAAAAATAGTGTCATGGATTTGCAGAGCAAAAGACATTCCACTTCTGTAAATGCTTCACTATTGAAGTAAACCACAAGCATTAGTAGTCACCTTGACTGCAACTGGACAAAGTGCATCAGCAAAGTAACAAACATCTCCACCTGACTGTGACCAAATTCTTGCTGAGCTATGCTTGAACCCATAATAGTCCCACTGAAGTCAACAACAATAATTCTTGTGTCAAGAGCATCCCACAAGCTAAGAATACAAGCTGGCTTTACCCAAATAAGCCCCAGCCCTTTAATGAATTTTATGCAATTGCTACCCTACAACCACATACAGTCCCATTAGCTTCAACAAGGATCCATCAGGGACTCATTGCAAGGCTAGGGCTTAAACGCAGGCTGCCTAAAATGAGTAGTTTAACTAAAGGCATGGTGTTAAAATGATTTAGATTGACAGTTAATTAAGTTAAACTACCAGTGTAGACACACACCAGTTTAGTATGCCCCTGTAATTCACACTTTAAACCCCAAGGAACACCCACAGACCACCTCACATGGGCTTAATCCTGCAACATAGCAGCCTTTGTTTGCTAATGGCACTCAAGGGACACATTCTACTTGACAATTTCTCCTTGCTTTGTGAGGTAAGAAGTCTGCAGCGTGACCTATGCCTAATTACGAGTTTCTTCCCTTTACCAGGACACTGCCACCACCTGTCCTGCCCTGTCCTTTCTGGCCCCTGCACTCCCTGATCCCCTTGCACAGCAGTGCAGTGTGGCCCATTCATTTTGGACCACGTTTATTCTTTTTGTGCTCCCATTTGATCCATAAGAAAAAAGTGAGCTTGTAAGCATTGGCTTTTGAAATCTTATCAGGGGTAGTTCTAACAGAAAATGGACTTTTAAACTCTTACATAAATAAAGGATTATTTTTCCCTGGCCTCTCAGTCTTGTACTATATTCAGTGAATTGTCTTCCATCTTTGATACTCTTGGAGAGACCAATGTTGACTTCGAGCCCTGTTTCAGTGGATAATTTGTTGCAAATATGACACAATAAACTGGTTTCCAAATATATCTCTGTTCTCTGCTTTGCTCTTTTGGACTTGGAAACAAATTGTTGGCCCTTGATCTTGTGGTCCTTCATCTATCACAAGCCTGTGCCAGCCACACACGATGTCCATAAACCCAGACTATGGTCTAGTAGGTAACTCTGCAATATCTGTAACCTGCAGATAACCTAACCTGTTTTGTTTTCGGTTTCCACTGTAGAAAAGGTTGGGCACTCTTGTGTTGTATTCTCAAATGAATAGGAGAAAATGGCATGGACTACACAAGGGGTTTTGTTTACTTTCTTTCCCCTAACCTTTCCTCAACCCCCTCAAAAAACACAGCCATTTTATGATATATCTCCTGTGGATTATCATAAAGATACAGAAAGATTTTAAAGAGTGAAGACAGGAGAGCAAAAATTCAGTGGCATAGGCTCACTTCAGTTCTCCTCTTCACCAGTGTTTACCTAAATCATTCAGTCTCATAGTTAGTAAGAGTTTAACTAGAATTGTCAGCAAACTGATTTTTCTCAGTTGTTCCCAGAACCAGAGCAAGTAAATACAATCCTTTCAGATTTACAACTGGCACTAACAACTACACAATAGAAGGACACTAATAAGCTAGATTAAAACTGTGTTAATTAACTTGTGTTAGTATTCAGTAATCAATTGCCATTCATTTATTTCTCTTAGGAACAGCAATCTAAGATATTTGCATTTGCCATAAACACTTTACAAAGTTCTCACTAGCTGCTTTTAAAAACCCCAACTCAAGAAAGTGTTTACAGGTCTGCTGAGCTATATTATTAGGCTTAGTATCTCCAGTTGGGTACAAGATTAAGCACATGTTTAAGAACTTTCCAGAAACAGAGGCAAAGCTCCCAAAGCTGGAAGCAGTTTTCAAGTCAAAAGCCATGTAACAGTATGGAGTCCATGAAAGTTCCTGAAGAAACATAAGAGAAAAAGAAGAAATCATATATAATGTGAAGAAGAAACCACACATAAAAGAAAAATATGTACCTAAGCTTTTCATATTCCTTATAGGTTGAGAAGTCTTTTGGGGGTATTAAAATCTGTGCAATCGAGTAAAAAAAGAGAAAAGCTGACTTTAATCCAATTCCTTTATGCAGTTTTAGTACTTATTGAATCAGCCTAGAAAAGCCCTGCAGATAACTCATGGTGTACTATTTATAGTTAGGGATCAAACATCTTGTGTTCTAAGCCTGTCTAATTTCAAGTTTTTATTGACAGGAAAAGTACACAATGTTTGTGGTGCTGCCTTCTTCCAGAACAAGAGGCAAAAAAAAGAAAAGACCCCCCCCATCTCTCCAAACCCACACACATCTCATCAGTCATAACCTACATGAATGATAATAGGTTCTCAAAGCTCTCTAGTTCTCTGTGACAGTTCTAATAATGCAGTGCCAGATGTTTAAAATGCCTGCAACACCCAGAGGTTGCAGCACAGTGACCTCCGTGGTCTCCCATTCAATGGAAGTTGTTGGTAAATGCAAATATAATTATGGTGCAATAATTTATAATAGGCATGATTATAATATGGCAAATAAAAGTACTTACAGAACTAAATGTGTTAAATTAAATATATTGTTTTCTGATTATAATAGACACCCTCTGTGAGTCTATTATTAATGCCTTCTAAGAAGAGAACAGGGAAGGAGCTTTGGGCATATTTGAGAGAGGGAAAAACATCAAGGAATGCAACTTCTCTGCTTTCATCCCCACAAGCTGTGTAAACCAGCGAGCTAAAATGAATAATTCTAACCCCTAGAACTATTATTATTTTTGCTAAGCCTCTGCAGCCGCACACTGGGCATGATCTTACTGTCCAGAGTCCTTGACTGGAGGAGCAGCATTCATTTTATCACATTTTACCAGCAAATTTGCTGTAATAAAACCACATTGTTGCGTTCAAAATTAACAAGCATGCAGAATTAAGATGTAGTCCTTTTCAAGCCCCCAGGCCTAACCCAACCCAAAGGAAATGAATCCCCTTTGTTATGAATAATACTTTCTGAAAAACAGATACAGACCAATTATGTAAGTATGTTAAATCACATAAGTAACATCACTGGTGCTGCTGACATTGTAATTGTCTCTTGCAAATTGGTGCAGTTTATCATGATCATGTTGTGTCCATGAAAGGAGTCAAAGCTATGTCTGCTGTTATCATATTGTTACTATTAATAGGTCATTAAAAGAGATTACAAAGAGGAACTGAAGAGGGATTCTTTTGATTCAACACTTTGTTATACAGAAAAACAAGTGACAGTGCATATTATGGATTGCATTTCAGACCTACCACAGAAGGTAGGTTACCCTGACCAGGACAGAGGGACTTACCAGGTGAGGCAATGGCAGTAATGTTAAACAGAGGAAGCTGAGAGATTAGAAGGTCAGGACAGGAATTCCCTAAACTGATTCTTTTTATCCTTTTTCTTTTAGGCCTCCTGAAATCTCTAGGAAGCTACAAGTCAAGGTGCTTTCCCAGAGCAACCCAGAAGATGATTAGCTGTTCAGCCAGCCTGCTCTCTCCCCTGTGGAATGCCAAGGGTTAACTTAATAGAGTGAAGTTTTTCTTATGTCCTAGAGGCAAAGTTTCCATGACCACACTTCTAAAATGCTGCCCTTTAATTTATCAAGGGCTTATATTGTCTTTCACTGCAGGAGTCTTTTTTTGTGTGTTTCATTTCAGTCCCAGCCAAGGACAATGTGCAGACCTTTCTCTTCCTCCCTAATTTAGTTGTATTCCTAATATCATGACTCTGAGGGGCTCAGGAGAGCCCCTTCCTGCCTCACTGCACAAAGCAATCGCAGCTGACCTCATAACCTCTATCTTCCAAACCGTGACTGGCTCTCACTGGGCTGCCTTCCCCAACTCACAATCTTAGTTACAGCTGAGCCAGCCGGAGTGAACTCTCACAGCTGCCTTCACACATACATTGGCATAACTGAGGGCAGCATTCTGCCTCTTTATGCTGTTCAGAGGCATTTGAAGTGTCATATTATGTGCAGAAATGGTGACTCATCTTTACCACTGTGTAGTTATTTGATATCAGGGCACATCTTGGGGTACCAGTTTCTGATATTTTCACCAAGGAAGAGGTACAGCAGTAGCCTTAATTGATCTTCCTTACCTCAGAAGGAAATTAAAGCCCTGTTCTGTAAAACATTCCAAATGGCACAAAACACTTCAGGCTCTTCAATCATCCCTTGTTTGATCAGGGCCTCAATGATCAGGTTTCTCCATCTCCAGAGATGACCATAATAATTTATATTTTTTGTTATGGGTAGTTGCCCACTTGGGTTCAGGGACAAGTTCTTTGTATCCAAAACTACATTTGTCTCTCTCTGTCCCTTGGGTGGAGGGACAAGTTTTCAGATACCTGCTGTACAGATGGCTGTATTGCAAACACAAAAAAAGTCAAATAATTTTTGCTTTGTTTGTAGAGTTACAGTCACACTGTCACAAATCTCAGGCTATGGAAAATATAACTGAATGTTTGCTTTTGCATCACTGAACTATTTTGGAAAGCTAAAGTTTGAGAGAGAGAAAAAGGGTTGCCTTTCACATCCCCCCCCAAAAAAAACATCAATAATCTTTCATTTCAATTATATACCCACAGCTGTCAGCTACCTCCAAACCCTCTTAGTGCAGTCATATGGAAACATTTTTACTGAAAACTTCTTAGGAATACCTCAGAGAGTTCACATTTATATCTATTTGAGGAGATGAATAGAATCTACCTAACCTAATTGGGGGAGAGGAAAAAAGAAATCAATAAAGCAAGCCTTCTGCTAATCAACTGTATCTCATTTCTTGTTGCTTATTGCTTGCACTGTGGCTTATTTGGAAGAAAGCTTTGTTCAGACTTTAATTTTTTTCTGCTCATTCCATGGTCACATTCCCTGGTTATAAGGTTTTATAGATATATAAAATATGCATACACACACACATATATATATAAAAGTAAGGAAGAGCATGTGGGAATAAAACCTTATAGAAGAGATATATTGTTGATGCGGTGTATTCACCTGGCAAACACAGTTTCATTTTATTACTGCAAATTTAGGAGTGTGTTGTCATAATTAAAAAAAAAATAAATTGCAAACTGTTCTATTTATCTAATTAATGTACATCAGAGGACATATAATTTTGTTATAAAAAAATAGTTCTATTTTTCCCCCCCAATATTGCTACTAAATATGTTTTCTTTCCTAAGCGCCTGCCTAGTGCACTCTACATGCCAATTGAAATTCATAGAGTCAATGAAGCCCCACATGCATAAATGGGATCCATCGTCACTGGAGCCCACATTTTCTATAAGGATACATGAGAGAAAGAAGTGTCTCAGCTTCAGTTTTGGCAAAACCTGATTCTTTGTGTTATAAATTTGCTGGGATAATTCCACCAGATGTAAGTTACCTGAGCCTATAGGAAAAGGCAGGGGTTCAGTTCCCTGAAGTCAAAGTTTCCATGGGATCTGATGGAGACCATCAGCTTCTAAGTTACCACTTGCCTTCCATATCTTTCTCCTGATTATTCTGGATCCTATGCAAATTGTACTGCTACAGCATCTTCTTTTGAGGCATTGCCTTTGTTAGGCTCCCTGAATAGAGGTGGAAGTGTCATAAATAGCAGCAGCAATTCTGCATGAAGTATTCTGGTTTTGAATCATCCTGCCACTGTTCTGAGTACGCAACAACTAGCTCATCAGATTTCACTACAGCAAAGGAAAGGAATACACTTCACTTCAAACTGCAGATCAAGTTCTAGGGTAGTGACAGACTAGTGTCTTAACTGTAAATAGGTTTTTCCAGAGAATTTGAGAGTCCATTGGGATGGATGGTGCTGAGGGGTGGACTTTTCAAAGGGGCTGAACAGAGATTGGCCTGCAAATAATAATAATAATAATAATAATAATAATAATAATAATAATAATAATAATAATAGTAGTAGTAGTAATAATAATAATAATAATAATAATAATAATAATAATAATAATAATCCTATATAATCTGGGAACACAGTGTCTTTTGCTCTCTTGCCTTGCTTCTTTCTCTCTGTCTCTGTCTCTGCCTCTGACCTTGCTCATTTGGCTTGCCAGCTTCTGTCTAGGCTATTGGTAAGAAACTGCATCAGAAATGAGAGATACAGATAATAACTTGTTCACTACTAACAGCCCTCTGGACCTTTGTCCAGGGTGGTCTGGCTCTGTACAGGTGGAGGAGGAGATTTACCTGGGCTATTGTCTAGTTGGATATGTAAATATTTTTGCATATGTTTATTATCTTTTATGCTTTTATATTTAGTTTGGGGGGTTTTCTTTGTAAATAATAATCTCATTTAACTTCTAAGTTCTGAATACATGTGGTTATTTACCCTTTTAGGGCAAATTCCACGTTCTGTGTGGTAGAAACCCATCACACAGACATAGCAGAAAAAGCTATGTTTACTATCCTCTGATAGTAGGAGGGGAAGATAAAAAAAAATAAGAAGAGGGAAAAAAAGAGGCTCAAACCCCCCTGATACCATCTTTGATTATCACAGTCACAGGTGTTGCACTGTGGAATGCAATATAATCCAGTAATAGAGATATTGCTTTAAGGAAATGACTCAGAGATGAGGTGTGTAAGTTAGGAGAGGAAAAAAAAAACAGTGTTTGTTATTCTGAACTAGACTTCTGGAAGCAGGCTGGTATTCCAAGGCTAGTGATCTACTTGTCATTGACAATGCTAATTCCAAGGAAAACAAGGACTTTTCAGTGTGGATAAAGCACACCAGATCATTCCCTAAATGCTCCCAGTTTCCTCTCTTGCAGCGTACTGCAGAAGCTTTGGTATAATTAAACTGTCTGGGAAAATAAATAAAAAGTGTAAAAAATAAAAGGGAAAATGAAAACTCTCCTCATGCACTGCTGAGGGAGAAAACTTCATTAAAGGATTTTGAATTGTGACACTATCAATTTTTCTGAATGGTCTTGGACAATTCCATTTCTTAGGCACATATTAAACATTTAATTACAAAGTCACTTATTTGTAGAGCTTTTTTTTTTTCAACAGAGTCTTGTACCCAGTTAAAGGCTTTAAAAAAAACAAAAGCTAATAAGCCATAAAGCCCATATAATAATAACAACACCTTGTGTTCCTATTAGGGGAAAGTTTAATGAGTAATGGTGTCTCCTCTTTTCCCCAATGCATTGCCACTATACAACTGTTCTTAAGTCTACCCCTTTTTCAACATTCAATGCAAAGTAATTCTCTGGTATGAGTTACAGTTCAGTTCCCTGCAATGATATTTCCTACACTTGAAGACATTACTCACTTTGCCTGATTTCTATATGATTTTTTTCCATTCATTTCTGGCTATGTAAAATCATATAAGCACTTTGGAAGAAAATGGAAGAATAAATTAACCAAAGTTGTAAATCTTACAGACTTTCTCCCTAATTTAGGAAATGGGGTATATTGCAAACTGTAATTTAATTTTGTGCCTACTGTCAAGAATCACAGAATCAGAGAAGGTTAGGGGCTAGAAGGGACGACAAAAGATCATCCAGTCCAACCCCTCTGCCAGAGCCGGATTACCTATACCAGGTCACACTGGAATGCATCCAGGTGGGGTTTGAATATATTGGGAAAGGGAGATTCCACAACTCCCCTGGGCAGCCTGTTCCTGTCTTTTGTCACCCTCACAGGGAAAAATACTGTCCTTGTGTTTCCATGGAACTTCCTATGCCTCAACTTTCACCCATTGCCCCTTGTCCTGTCATTGGGCACCTCCAAGCAGACCCTAACTCCATCATCTTGACACTCACCTTTTACATATTTATTTATAATCATGAATGAGGTCACCCCTTAGTCTCCTCTTCTCCAGGCTAAAGAGCCCCAGCTCTCCTCATAAGGAAGGTGTTCCACTCCCTGCATCATTTTTGTGGCTCTGTGCTGGACCCTCTCCAGCAGTTCCCTGAGGTCGTTCTTGAACTGAGGGGCCCAGAATTGGACACAATATTCCACATGAAACCTCATCAAGGCAACATAGAGGAGGAGGAGGAGAACCTCTCTTGACCTAGTAACTAAACCCCTTCTAATCCACTCCAGAATCGCATTAGCCTTCTTGGCACATTGTTGGCTCATGGTCAACCTTCCATCCACTAGGACCCCCAGGTCCTTTTCCCCTTCACTGCTCTCCAGCAGGTTGGTCCCCAACCTATACTGATACATGGGGTTGTTCTTTCCCAGAAGGCTGTATCTTATGATTTCTAACAGAGTGTAGTTAAAAGGACCTAAAGATATTTTTGAGACATCAGATGTCTGATAAATCTGCACTGTGAATTCACATGGGCCATTGCTTAGAAGTTATCTGAAATGATCTGGGTTTACACTAATATAATCCTTTTTATGCCAGTCTGAATTCTGCATCACAAACAATTTCATGGCACTGTTAACATTGCTAATTCTTCTAAAGATTTGGCTGTTTAAAGTTACTTGTTCATGCTATCTGCATAATGACTTGTCCTCTTCAAGGTGATAAATTATTTATTAGAGTAATGAACAAATCAATCAGGAGAGCTGGATCACTGAAACACACAGCTTTTGGCAAAGTAAGGTCTGAGTGTTTACATTTATCACAGAAAAGCCTTGACTTTGATGCAGACCTTTCAGAGGTGTTTATTAATCATGATCTCATTACAGTTTTGGTGGACTAATAGCTTTTTATTTGTCAGAATTCTTTCTGGTGATGTAGTGCTGTTGTCCTCAAAACACAGATCTATTTACGCTATTTAACCTTTTACCAAGTTGTTCAGAGGTAACTTATTTCTAACACTGTGCTTTGTATTATAACAAATCAAGATGAATAAGTTAAGTCAGAGTGATTTCAGAGCTGGTACCTGTGAAATTCTGTAGCTCTCAAGTACAAAACTTGAAAGAACCTCCTGGGTTAGCTGCAGCACATAGCAGTGATTCACTGCAGAATTGAGGGTATTACTCTGGGAACAGGTCCAATACTTTTAGAATATGGCAGGGAGCCTCTAACTGCAGAAAGATACATATTGGGTATATTAAGC
>JAAWVA010000235.1:0-25000 GCA_015227895.2 Colaptes auratus
ACACCTGCAAATGTAAGTATTTTGGAGTGAAGAGAAGCACAGTCCAATTTTTGTTCTTGCCCCTACATCTATTCCCTACGGCATCACCGTGACACATTGCAGATCTGTGATAGAAATCATTGTCTTTATACCTCTGAAATATTCTAGATGAATTTAACAATTAAAAAAATTACTTGTTTTATAAGGGAGTAAGGAATGGGAGAACAAATGACTGGCCAACGTCCTGTTCTATCCATCAAATGGTCCAACATTTAAGAACAAGTTCTTTACCATGAGGGCAGTGGAACACTGGAACAGGTTGCCCAGGGAAGTAGTTGAGGCCCCATCTCTGGAGATATTCAAGGTGAGGTTTGACAAGGCTCTGGACAACCTGATCTACTGAGGATGCTCTCACTTACTGAAGAGGGGTTTGGACTAGATGACCTTTGGAGGACCCTTCCAACCCAAACCATTCTATGATTCATCCTTTGAAAGTGGACAGTGAGACAGCTTGCTTCCTACATTACAGTGAAGGATTATTGCTCCTGACTGTCATATGTTGCCATTTGCATATACTCGATCCCTGTGTGTTAATTGCCCTCCTTTCTCTAGAAAAGTTAAGCCTTTCAGAACTAATGCCCCTGCCCCCCAACCAACCCATACATCACATTCATTTTATTTTTCTCAAATTGTATGGCCATTTCATATCTTCTTGTGAGTCTTCCATTCTGGTTTGTTGCCACAATCAACTGAGCAGTAAACAGGTTGCTAGCTAGGAGTCTGTGTTTCATAGTCTCTGGTGTATAATCAGAGTATGAGACTAGGAGTAAGTTGCCAGCTGCACCACTCATTCCTTGCTGTATGCCTCAAGCCAGGCTGTTCTGAAGTAACAGTAAGGAGAGGCAGAAACCAGAGATGGAGAATCATCTTTCTTCAGTCAAGAAATGGCAGCAATATTTCACATATTTCATAGATGTGATATATTTCATATATTTCACATAAGAACTGGTACCCGTATGGGAATTATAAGATACTAGGAACTGGATATTGTCTTTCCACTGGATTTAAAAGCTCAGGCCTAGGCCAGATCTGTCATTATTTGACAGTTGTTCTGTGCTCTGTGTAAAAAGTGAGTTGATAGGTTCCTTTAGCTTTTGGAGAAAAGTTAGTTTGTTTAAAGTACTTTTATAGAACTTCTTTGGTAGTGTAAGGAAAGACACCAAAAGTTAGCATAAAACCAGGAAGCACTGTTTGGGGTGTTTTTTTTAAAGCAACTGGGTACTGGCAAAGTGTTTTAAAATTTTTTACATACACATTTCAGGCTGTTATTCTCAACTGAAATGTATCGGTACTTCCTTTAGCAAATTGTCTGATTTTGATTCAAAATCTTCCTGGAATGTTGAAAATGAATATATTATTTTCCTTTGTTATCTTGGTCTACCATTTTTTATAGAAGTTTAGTTCTGGGTTACCTATTGTTGTCTAACAAAGGAAGCCCACTGCAGACAGCCAGAACAGCAAACTGAGCAGAGCACTTTAGACTGGAGATGGCAAGAGTTTGGAGAGGATTACATATAATTTTTTTCCTTTTGATTGGTTGTTTTACTTTGGTTTGCTTTGGTGTTTTTTTTTCTTTCAATTTTTCCTTTTATGTTGTAGAAATTAACCTTGAGAGAAGGACAGTTGATACATATGAATTTCAACCTTACACTTAAAAATGTGCTTTTATATTTATTTCTTGTATCTCGTGAGAGTTTAACAAAACATTTCCAATTACAATAATTTCAAGTTGCTCTCTTCAGGCCATATGGAGCCAGAATAATGTGTCTTTGCAGGAGCATGGTAATTCTTACTTGAGCAGTCTCCCTTCTTTTACTTGAAGTCTTGTGCCACAGTTTCTGTATCTGGATACCAACAGCCTGATCATGGAGACACTGACAGATCTCTGTTCAGTAAATAAATTTGTACAGAATATAAAATTCAAGGGGGAAAAAGCTAGTATTTTCCCAGTTATAGAATCAGAGAATGGTTTGGGTTGAAAGGGACCTCCAAAAGTCATCTAGTCCAGCCCCACCCTGCAGAAAGCAGGAACATCCTCCATTGGATTAGGTTGCTCAGAGCCTTGTCGAGGCTGATCTTCAATATCTCCAGAGACAGGGTCTCAACTACCTCCCTGGGCAATATGTGCAGTGCTGCACCACCCTCATAGCCAAGAACTCGTTCCTAACATGCACCCTAAATCTGCTCTTCTTGTAGGCCTCCTACAGGTACTGGAAGGCTGCTATTAGATCTCCCCTGAGCCATCCAGAACAGAAATAATTTCCTTTGAGTTAGATTTAATAGTTTAACAAATCAAAGTTTTGTTTTTCACTTCACCAGTGACAAAGCTTTTCCTTGGCCTCACAAACACTTTTTTTATATAAGAGAGCACCACTGTCAATCAGTCAAGGATAGTGAGTCTCAAATCTTTTTTTTTAATTGTAACTTCTATTATGCTTTCAAATGAATGCCTCTGTCCACTTGCTCTCTTTTCTTATCCATTTGTTGTTACTGGAAGTAGCCATCAAATTCTGCTCCAATTTACAGATAGCTTTGCACCTTTGATAAATTACAGCATCTATAAAAACCCTGACATTGCTTTAAAGCACTAATGCCCCTGTCTTGAAACACTTCCTTTCTGTTTTGCTTATCTAAAGAAGACTTACACTGTGTGCTTGGGACCAAAATGTCCTTTTACCATTATCTTGTAAGACTCTAACAGAATACTTCCAATTACAATAATTTCAAGTTGTTCTATTCAGACCATATGGAACCAGAATATTGTGTCTTTGCAGGACCATGTTGTTAATTCTTACTCCAGTAGTCTCCTTCAATTCCAGCAAGGCAAATACTGCAATTTTCTTACACCATGTAATATCAGGTTGTTTGTATGACTAAAATCCTTGTTATCTTTAAGAAATAACACCATTGGAGATACGGCCTTATGCAGAAAGAACATCCACAGCTTTTGAGAAGCACCATACCATGGCTAACAATCTCTGTATTTTTTTGAGTTTGTGGCTTGGTTTTGTCAGGAGGGAGGAAAAAAAAAGGCAAAATAGCCATCTGCAATAGCACCATCTGCTGGTCCTTAACATTTGGGAAAACTTGACAGCCTCTGCCTGAAAACCCCAGTACTCATTATGAGTACCATTTACACACATTTACTTAGAGACCTGCCAAGTGTGAATGGAAAATTCTGCACTAAAAAGCAGCTCATTCGAGTCCATAACTATCTGCTTTTTGTAGAGGGACCAAGAGTTGGCAGGAGTTCAAGTTTCTTTTAATACTAGGCTGTAAGCTCTAAACCAGGAGTGACTGTGTCCTGCATCTGTTTTACCTTAAGATTAAAAAGTTAAGTTATTGTGTGAGATGCATGCAATTGGTCTGAAAATGTATTTGTACCATGTAACTTCTTTTCAGAATGTTTTCCCTTGACATGGGAGATACATACTGTGTAAATAAAGAATAGAATAGAATAGAATAGAATAGACCAGGTTGGAAGAGACCTTCAAGATCATCACGCCCAACCCATCATCCAACACCATCTAATCAACTAAACCATGGCACCAAGCACCCCATCAAGTCTCCTTCTAAACACTCAATTCTATTGATTAAATTCAAATGATAGTTTCAAGACTGAGTAATAAACCCCAGAATCTGACTGAGTATAAAGTATGATAGAAAAGAAAATGGAGCAAATAAAAAGAAGTGAAAACTGTGTTACCAATCTTCATTTTCACCATTCCTAGAAACAACCCAGAGAAGACAATGGATTGTCTTCAGACCAATTGCATTGCTTCTCAGCAGCTCCTAAAGTTAAGTGGGGGTACCAAACACAGGATGTCCACATTTCAAATAACAAAGCATAAAGAATCTGCAAAGTAAAAATAGTTTGCAAATCAAACAGTGGCTCAGCCTGTATCAACCATGTTGGTCATTAAGCAGTGTTGCTCAGGATCCTGTTTACTTTTTTGCAACAAAACAAGCCCACTAGTATTTAGCATTGGATCTTCTACCAATAGTCAGGCTGTCTGCTTCTAGAAACTGTCACAAAAAGAGTTTCCCCACAAGACTTGCAGCATTTCCCAGCTTGTGTCAGATAACCCCCTGAACAGTCTATTTTTTGGTTACTGAACTTGCACAGAAACAAATCAGGATGGAGCTGAACGATGTGTTTCAGGCAATGATTTCTTCAGTAGAAATGTGTCAGTCCTATGTGTGAAGTTGAATGGTTTGGCAAAGTTTAGCCAAAATGAACCAAATGTGGCAGAAATGGTGAAAGTTTGTTTTGGTACCTCTGAAAATAACATTTTTCACACACTAGTAATAAAAGCCAAGGAAACGAAGGATTAGCTACATCAAATTAGAACCACTGATGACAAAGGGCAAGGAAGCAACCTGCAGAAGGTCTCCAAGGAAACCAGAAACGGAGGCCAAACCATAGTGTCACACTGCAGTTGCTATTAGTTAGACTACTGAAAAGGTCACCAAATTTCTTCAAAGCTTAAATGTTTCTTTAATATAGTCTGTAAGAAAATTATGCTGGATTCTTATTAGTAGATGACAGGATCATAATAAAATCCTAGCAACAATGCACTGATACATACTGACCTATGTGCCAGTCAGGAACCAGATGTTCTAAGTTTGCCTTTTGTTAATTAAAAGTTATTTGAACCCAACCTCCAGAACTCTGGGCACCCAAATCCATGGAGAGATTTTGCATGCATGAAGGTCCTGCAACTTTTTGACATCTTTCCATTTGTTAGGAACCCACCTTTATTTGCTATTACAACACAGAGTGCACTTCTAGCCCTTCCTCAACTTTCTTTAAAGATCAGTAACACAGGAGGAACGTTGCACAGACCTTGTCAAGACAACTTAAAAAATAATTTGTTAGATTCAAAAGTGTCCTACTGGAACTACAGCTTTTCTCAGAAACAGGCAGTTCTGATCAAAATTTCAGAAGTAATTATTTTACCTTATTTCTAAACTTATTCAGGTACAGTTTTCAGTCAAAACCTAAGACAAGTCTATATTGTTGTCATCAAGATTGTTACTTGTGAGATCCATGCTCAAGTGGACACTACTATTGAAATATTTTTCCAGCTCAGACAGAGGAGAAGGCTATGTACATTTTGGACTGTTAGAAGAAATGGAGAAAACTGAACCCAAAGTATTTCATTCAATACAATACAATACAATACAATACAATACAATACAATACAATAAAATCCAGGTTGGAAGAGACCTTCAAGATCATCGTGTCCAACCTATCAACCAATCCAATCCACCTAAACAACTAGATCATGGCACCCAGTACCCCATCAAGTCTCCTCCTGAATACCTCCAATGATGGTGACTCCACCACCCCCCGAGGCAGACCATTCCAATGGGCAATCACTCTCTCTGTAAAGAACTTCCTCCTAACATCCAGTCTAAACCTCCCCTGGCGCAGCCTGAGACTGTGAAAAAAGGGACTGCTGTCTGACTGCTGCTGACATCGTATTCTTAACCACCAAATAATAGACCCCAGTACATGGGCATGATGATACAAAGTGGAACAACTACAACAACAACTACAGCAGTACAAATTGAAGAGTGATGCTAAAGTCCCATCCTTTAGCCAAGGAGGATGCTCAAATGATTCAAGCAAATCTGAAATATCCTCCTTCTTCTTCATACTTTTTTCCACAAAGACATAAGGAAGGTTCATTTAAATGAAAATAAGACCAAAGCCAATTCCACAAAGAAAGGGGCAATGGCTTCAAACTAGAGAAGAGTGGATTAAGATTGGATGTTAGGAATGAGTTCTTTACCATGAGGGTAGTGGAACACTGGAACAGCTTGCCCAGGGAGATGGTTGGGGCCCCATCCCTGGAGATATTCAAGGTGAGGCTGGACAGGGCTCTGGGCAGCCTGATCTCATCGAGGATGCTGCTGCTGACTGCAGAGGGTGTTGGACTAGATGACCTTTGGGGGTCCCTTCCAACCCAGACCATTCTATGATTCTATGATTTTCCCCTGCCCTTCTGATTTTATGCAGTAGTTACAGTGATTTTCTCCACAGAGATATGCATATCTAAGTTTCCTAACACTTTTTGTTCAGTTTCCTCCATTTCTTCCAGCGGTCCAAAAAGATATCTTGGTCCATGTCGCTTTTCTTACAATGTGAATCATCTTCAAGGAGAAAATAAAGAACAGCTACACCTAAGTAACTCACATCACAACTCTTTTTTTCTAATTTGTTTAGGTAGGCTTAGAATAAGCCTTAATAATTTAAATCATTTAGCTATAACACAACATACTATTTACCCTGCCAGCCAAACAGCCAAGAATGTGTTAAACAACTGATTAGAAAACCATTCTTGTGATATTTCTACCCTAGTCAAAACCAGTCTTACTATCAGCATAAAGAAACACTTTGTTCCTTTATTGAGTGCCACGGTGTAGTTTATTTTTTGTGACACATATTTCATTTTAGGTAAACTAGTTACAGCACTGCCTGTAAAAGAAATCAATCTCATCAACTCAGAGGGGGCAATTTTTTCATCTCCAGTTTGACAGGAAAGGGTACTGCAAAATGAATTACTGGAGGGAAGATGTGAGGATTACTTCTAAGTACTTGCTAACATGTTCCTCCCAGATATCTTTTGGCACAGTTTCACTGGGAACAGACTCAAGCTGTACAGAAGAAGTGTTTACAGAGGATCGATAGTTAGTGTAAAAGATTTTATCACGGCAACCTGAATCAAACCTATAGTATCGTTGGTCCTACCATATGTAATAGTTTACCTGTGGGTGCTTCTTGACTGATGGGGTTAGGAGCATATAAAGCTTTCTTGTAGGTTAAGGGCACAAGTCCTATGAGGAGAGGCTGAGGGAGCTGGTGTTGTTTAGCCTGCAGAAGAGGAGGCTCAGGGGAAACCTTATTGCTCTGTACAACTACCTGAAAGGAGGTTGTAGCCAGGTGGGGGTCAGTCTCTTCTCCCAGGAAACCAGTGACAGAATAAGAGGACACAGTGTCAAGCTGTGCTAGGGAAAGTTAAGGCTCAATGCTAGGAAGAAATTCTTCACAGAAAGAGAGATTGGTCATTGGAATGGGCTGCCCAGGGAGGTAGTGGAATCACTGTCCGTGGAAGTATTTAAAAGAAGACTGGATAAAGCACTTAGTGCCATGGTTTAGTTGATTAGATGGTGTTGGGTGATAGGTTGGACTTGATGACTTCAAAGGTCTTTTCCAACCTGGTTAATTCTGTGAATCTGAGATGAACTACTGGATTGTAAAGTGGAACTCGATCCCATGGGGAGGCACTGGACCATGTTGTTCCCTTCCCTTTCCTGCCTGCTCTCTATTTAAGAGGCAGGAACTTCCAGAGAGCTCTCTTCTCTTTCACTTAGCTGTGTGGTAGGGAGCTTTTTGCTGGCTGGGAGCTGCTTTGCCATGTGTTTGGGCCTAATCCATTGCCAATTCTGGTTTTGTATATATTTCTGTATCTATTCCTTTCCCTGATATCTCTCTAGATCCTTTTTGGGCCTTAATACCTTTCATTTTTTGTTAAAATTATTTTTTAACTTCCAATTCCGTTCAAGTCCTTTTGTTTACCCCTTTTATCTTCCCCTATCTTTTTCCCTATAAGGACAGTGGGAAGGGGAGAGTGGGGTAACCCACATTCTGTTCTGTGGATTTTAGCCCTGGAAACTCAAACCAGAACAAGCTTTAACAAATTAAGATATTTAAATATGGAATTTTAATCCCTTTTTATTTGAAGCACAGACTGTTATTAGGTGATCATGATGTTGAGATGAGGACATGGGGAATAGCTGGACATGCCAATAAGCAATCTTCAGCGTGACAAGAAATCCCTAAGATTCAAACTCTTTGTGCAAACTATATGTTACTCCCTGTAATATGACTGACTTCTTTGCCCACACTGCAATTGGAAAATAAGAGTCTTTTATAGCAGAGAACTACCAAAGTACAGCATAAAAATACATCTATAAGAGTACATCCTTGCTTTCTCAGTACATGGTTTCCTTCTCTGATCTGGTAACAGAGACAAAGGCAGCACCTGGCTCTCATGTGTGCACATACATACACATCTCAACCTTTACACACAGGTATTAGATTATCCAGCAAAACTTCTACATCCTTTGGGTATCTGGAATGGTCTAGTATAATCAATGAGGGCATTAGAGAAAGTCTTTAAGCTTGGTATCATTTAATAGAAATCTTTATATGTTCCATTTAAATTGCTCTATCTATTCTGTTTCTGTTGTTGGGGGTTGTTGCTGACACAGAGAATGAGAGAGAAGAAGTACCTCTGAGTAAAAACCTTATTAACATCTATTCAGTGAATTTAATTCTTTCTGGAATACTGCCACCAATTATTTTTTTGGCATGCTGACTTACATACTATTTTATACCAGCAGTTGCTATGTGTACACACCATCAGAATTACCCTAATTGGCTGAGCCTTTTTGAAGTTTCAGCCTGTCTCAGACCTGAGGTCATAGAAAGTGGAGAAATGAGAGGTTAAAAAACCAAAGTAAAGCTTTATGTCCATGTTACTGATGAGGACATAAAGATTTTGTTTCCCTTCTCTCTTTGCCATATTTTAGGCCTTGAGATTCCTGTTTAATATAAACAAGATTTAATTTCAAGGAAAATAAAAAGCTCAGCATGGAATGTTCTTGTAGCAAATGATCCAGCAAAAACGACAGGAGAGATACTTGTGTGGACTTTTAGAAATTAAATACTCATTTCACACATGAAGCACCCATGAACAGGTATTTTTAGAGCTGTAGTGAGAACGGTGAAGCTAAGACTATTTTCATTCAGGAGGGGCCAGTTCTGTAGTAATTCTTAGTCCAGGTCAGCAAGGAAACTTTCAAGTCCAGACACCTATCAGGGAGTGATAGGACTAGGGGGAATGGAATGAAGCTGGAGGTGGGGAGATTCAGGCTGGATGTGAGGAGGAAGTTCTTCACCGTGAGGGTGGTGAGGCCCTGGAATGGGTTGTTGAGGGAGGTGGTTGAGGCCCCGTCCCTGGAGGTGTTTAAGCCCAGGCTGGATGAGGCTCTGTCCAGCCTGATCTAGTGTAGACTGTCCCTGCCCACAGCGGGGGGGTTGGAACTAGATGATCCTTGTGGTCCCTTCCAACCCTAACTGAAACTATGAAACTATGAAACTATGAAACCTGTTTTTCTGACAAGAACCTATACCATATAGGGAAGAAACAATGACGTACAATGTGGACTTAGACACTGAGGAGGCTTTTCTTCATCCTAAATGTCTAATGACTGGAGTGTGGCCTAGTGTTTACAGCCTTAAATTATATTGATTTTGTGACTTTTCAATTGCAAGCATAGATATTCTTGTTGTCTATGAATATATCAGGCTGTTGTGAATCCTACTGAGCCCTGATCTAAAAGATAACTTGTGGAACAAATCGTCTCGAGCCACTGACAAATTGCATATACATTAATTTCCTTTCTATTCATTCAGAAGGGGTTATCTTTCAATCTCATAGACTGTCACGTCAAGTTATTACAAAAGTTGATTTTGTTTGCTGTCCCTGCAGCATACATTATTATTTTGAAAACTTCTTTGTCCTTTCTTTGATCTTGGAGCTGCAAAGCTTTATTTCTTGTTAAATGCTACTTGATTTTGCTACGTGTATAAAGAATCATAGAGTTGCCAGGGTTGGAAAGGGACCTCAAGGATCATCTAGTTCCAACCTCTCCTGCTATGGCAGGGACACCTCACACTAGATTAGGTTACTCAGAGCTCCAACCAGCCTGGATTAAAGACTAGAAGGGATGGGGCATCCACCACCTCCCTGGGCAACCTGTTCCAGTGTCTGACCACCCTTATGGGGAAGAAGTTCTTCCTAATACCCAATCTGAATCTACCCTTTAATAGTTTTACTCCATCCCCCCTAGTCCTATCACTACTGAACATCCTAAAAAGTCTCTCCCCAGCTTTCTTGTAGGCCCCCTTAAGATACTGGAAGGCCACAATAAGGTTTCCTCAGAGCCTTCTCCTCTCCAGGCTGAATAGCCCCAATGCTCTAAGTCTCCAGCATGTCCAGATCTTTCCTGTAACAGGGGCTCCAGAACTGGAGGTGGTGTAAGAATCTGTAATGCACACATTCAAAAGTAGATGCAACACTGAGATGCATGTTGAAACACATTATAAAAACAAGGAATTTTCTCTGTTGAATTAAAGGCAAAACTTTTTCTTTCTTGTTAAGATTATTGTTAATTACTTTTATAAAACAGTATCAGTAGTCTACATGTCTAGTTTAAAAAAAAAGGAGCTTATTGGACTCAAAGTGTGTCAAGTAGTGCTTATAAACAAAAAGGTACATCACAAATGTCCAGTTTTCACAACCCCTTGTTTCTAATCTGAATTGATTTCAACAATGACATTGTGTTCCTTGCTTGCCAATGTTAAATTTAGATGGCTTTTACAGGTCTGAAGGCCACTGCAGAAACTAAGACCACACAGGAATTTATGCAAACATAGATTAACTGCAATCGTTTGTTTCAGTGGTCAGTACCTATAAAAGAGAAGTGTCTGTGTCGTTTTGATGCTGGGTACTGTAGAGTGCAGTGAAGGCTGTGAAGCAGGCAACCAGTTCATACCCAAGTCATATTTTGTTTAGAAATTTTTGGCCTATTACTTAACATTTTGAATACCATGGATCTAAGGAATACACTCCTGAGCAGTGAACAAATAGCATAAAGCCAATGTTTATCCCCAAGTGCCCACAGAATGAAACAGCTCACAATCAAAAAGTTTTGACTGAGAAACTGAAATAAAGATACCAAAGTACTAAGAAAGAAATCATCTCATTCAGTCAGTTGAAATGCAAGTAATTTTAGGGGGCCTTCACCATGGAAATAAAATGCTGCAAAACAATATCATCTAGAAGGAATTGTAAATTCAGACACACATAGGCTACACTCACTCTTCTCAGTGAGAGCTGTCTGCCTATTGTAAGGAGCAAAGTTCATCTTTAGCAACTTGGGCACAGCTCCTAAGCGACGCTTTGTATGTTGTACAAAGCTTACATTATTCCTAGGTTGACAAAAATAACAGACAAGATTCTCCCCTGCCCTCCTTGGCTTTTTGCCATGATACCCATTACTGAAACAAATTGTCCAATCCTCATTAGAAGGATGAGGTCATGTCTTGTCGTGGCGTTCTGAGGCTAATTTTGTGAGTGAATCAGAAATGTGTATCTTCACTTAGGCATGTTCCAAAATTGAGTGAAATCAGAAGGCTGTGCAATGAATGCTGGACTGAGCCCTGTATCTCTTGTTAGTTAAGAAGAGAAAGATACACTTTTACCCCATAGCTAAAAGCAGCATTGAATGCCTGAACTATTGAGTTACTGCAAGTAGAGAATATAATACATAAGGAGCACAGAAATCAGAGAACAGAAAATATTTGCTAACTTTATGTCAGGGACAAAAGTATTAAGTTTTACCCTCTATGAGGCCCTCTATACTTGCTAATAGTAGAAAAGAATGAAGCATTTTCAAATTAAAGATCAATTAAAAATAAAGCCTTCAGGGAATGGTGTTGAAATACATGAGGAGTTGAAAGTCCTATTAAATTCTCCAGCCACAGATAATAATGTTCTTTGCTTTCAGTTTCAGCAAGAGGAAAAGATTTCTGTCCTACAGACAATATTAAACAGACATGAAATGTGATGTAATATTTTATATAACAGTAAATGAGTAAAAACCATGCTAATATCTGGTAATTTACCTGATGTTCCTAACAAAAGAACAAATAATGGTAACAATAACAAACTCGAAGTGGTCTGAAAGTAAGCTATTAAAACATTTTTCAGAAAAACCTGGAAGATCATTATTTGGACTGAGAACTCAAAAAAAGGAGTTATAAAATGAGTTATAAATCCAAAGAAATAGTCACAGAATCACAGAATGTTAGGGGCTGGAACCCCCCTGTCAGAGCAGATCACACAGGAAGGCATCCAGGTGGGTCTTTAGTATCTCCAGAGAGGGAGACTCCACAACCCCCCTGGGCAGTTTGTTCCAGTGCTCTGTCACCCTCCCAGTGAAAATTTTTCCCCCCTCATCTTTACCTGGAGCTTCCTATGCCTCAGCTTCCACCCACTGCCCCTTGTCCTGTCATTGGGCATCACCAGTCAGAGCCTGACCCCATCCTCTTGGCACTCACCCTTCATGTATTTATAAACATGAATGAGGTTACCTGTCAGTATCCTCCAAGCTAGAGCCCTCAGCTCCCTCAGTCTCTCCTTATAAGGAAGATGTTCCACTCCCTTAATCCTTTCTGTGGCTTTATGCTGGACTCTTCCAAGCATTTCCCTGAGGTCCTTCTTGAACTGAGGGGCTCAGAACTGGATGGACACAATATTCCAGATGAGGCTTCACCATGGCAGAGTAGAGGGAAGGAGAACCTCTCTTGACCTACTAACCACAACCCTTCTAATACATCCCAGAATGGCATTGGCCTTCTTGGCCACAAGAGCTCATTGCTGGCCACAAGAGCTCATTGCTGGCCACAAGAGCATATTTGTATTCTACTTCTGATGTTTTCTATCTGTGCTTGTACTGAAAAAGCAGTGAAAAGCCATGGCTGGTTGCTGAACCTATTACCTATTTTCAAATGTCTCATCTACAAGAGATCAAATAAACAATATATGACACCCACCTTCAGTGTAGATATAAGTCCAGAATTTTCTACTAAGTACAAATTCAGCTGGAAACACTGCCAGGTACTTTGGTCAAGACTAAAGCTGACTGAAAGTTGCAAATGCATTTTGAAGGGAAATAAAAGGAAAATTGAAGTTGCCTTTAAATAGATAGAAATCACAGCATTTGTGTGTGCAAATGGAATGTAACATCATAAAAAGATTAAAATACCCTAAATATTTATTCATGTGTGCACACTGGTGCATCCATATCCATGGTTATGATATGCATGTATGCATATAAAGAAATTCAGTTTCATTTTCATGCATTCAACATGATAGTGTGGTAAATGGCCCTGAGTATAAACACGAATGAGACCTCAGATTTTCTAGCTGCAGGGAGTGGGTCACTACCTCCATGTAACATTTGACACATTGGACAAACTGAAATGTACAACAGCACACAGTTAAATTATTCTTTTTAGGAAGAAGAGGCCTCAAGGATTAGATCTCAGGGAAATGCCTCCAGTCAAAATCCTTAATCTGCATGGAGAATGTAAAGCACTGATGTCTCTGTGATGCTGCCTTGCACTTGCACTCAGGGCAGGATTTATGAGAAGAGTCCTTCAAAGATTCTACCTTGCTTTTTAGGTTTCCTTTATCTAGTGTTCTCCTGTAAACAGCAGAACACTGAAAAGACTCTTCCTTCTGACTAAACACATAAAAGGCTCTTTTGATGGACTGCTTGGTTTAAAAGCAAAAATAAAATCAATTCTCTCTAGAATGAACAAGGGGAAAGGCTTGAGTTCCTGGGGCCTTAATCTCCATTTCATCAGTAAACATTTACGTACAAACTTTTGCCACAGACAGTGATATATGGGTGAAGATGAATATTGACTTAGGGTCTACAAAACACTGTATTAGATATACTGTAACTAGACAATCTCAACTCCTAGGTCTTGTGAGATCTTCTACATTGTCACATTGTGAATAAAAATGTGACTGGGTACTTTGCAATTTTGAGTCTGCCTAAGCCTCAGGTGCACTCAATTTATGCTCAGCACAGCCTACAAAGGTGAAAGAGAAAGAAATCTATAGGCCATAAGCCTGTTTCTCTAACCTTGTGATATTCAAGACTTGCAAATGCCCTCCTGCGTAATTCAGGGCAGACTGAAGTCTCACCTACCTTCAGTTACACAAACTTCAGGGACTGGTGGGCAGTACCAAAAATCTGGACCTATTTCTTCTTGCCAAAACAGCTGATAGAAGGACTAGGAACCACATATGAAAGGTCATGCAGAAAAAGAAGACACAGATGAGTCACACCCTTGACTAAAGACCAGAATGTTCAAGGGTTAGAAATGTACAATAAGGTTAAATAGTAAGCCTGTATCTCACTTGATAAACACTAAGGTACTACTAAGAAAAACAACTTTTAAGTCAGATTTGATGGCTTATTGATATAAGGAATCACCAGGACTGAGACTTTGAAAAACATCAGTTACTTCCCTTCTTCACATCAAGCAGATTCCTATGGTCTGTCTCTCAGACAAAAGATGGCAATGAATGAGAATACTCCACAACGATGAAGTATACTGCTGACCTGTTATGAATGCGTGTTTTAGATCACTTAAAGAATATCTCCCTGATACAAATGTGGTTCCTTAGAATAGGGGAGCATTTATATAGCATAGCACTCGTGAAAAGAACATTTTGTGGAAAAGTTGTGTGAACCAGAGTTGTGTGAACAAAGTGGAAAAACCAGAGAAGTACACAACGTTCATGAAATCTTTCTCACATTTCTGCCTCTACTACCTGCAGTAGCAATCATATGGAGATTGAATGATCTTTTGGCCTCATCCATTTTGCAAAGTAATAGCTAGAGGTTCTTTGTGTAATTTTCATTGTGAATGTGCAAGTCTTCAAAGGCTTCTGCTCTGTTCATTTATAGCTGTGATTCTTTCCTATAGATGGGCTGAATTGATACTTTTTAATATGTACACTTCAGCATCTACTTGGGTTTGGTTTGCTGGTGAATTTTTTGTCTCTGTATGTTCATTGTTAGCTCAGTGTACTACAGTGAACCTGACAATGAACCCTCCACTCCTTGAAGGCTTGCATGTGGCTCATTATTCTGTCTCATTGGTGATCTAATAGTGCATAATTCTTAAGACAAGAGTACAGGGCATTGTGCTGGTATTGCCACAAATGCCATGATAATAAGCAGACTTTGTTAAAAGTACAGAAAATAGAAGTTAATTTCTAATTTTCTAATATCAAGGTTTGCATCTATTTAAAAACAGATGAAGCAAGAAATGGATTTTGTCTGAAAGTTTTGTCAATTGTCTGGAATCGTAATGAGAGCCTGGAATTGAAATTAGGTTAATCTACAATAAAGGGCTTGTCTAAAGTTCAAGGGGAAAAAAATGTGAAGTTTTCTAGTGCCTTTAGGAAAAGATCTTGATGATCATCTCATATAAATGATTCCAGATAAAGTAGAAAAAACTAAGGAAGGGTTTGCTTTGTAGGCGGCTTTGCTTCTACAGTCCTCCACTACTTGCCCATCATCTCACTAAAAAACACCCAAACCAAACACAAAACCAGTAGGAAAGTGAAAGCTGCAGTTTAACTGAGTAATTTGCTTCATTAATTTGTCCTAAGAAACAGGTTACTCAGTTAAAGAAAATGCAAATTTCACCTTCTTTTTTGTGTGTGTGTGAGATGAGTGCTAAATGAACATGTAAAGTCTAGATACTCAAATATGTAAGCATGTGTTTCTTTTGAACTCATGGTAGAAAAGGTATGTACATTCAGTTATGCTCTTGATCAATAAAAATCTGATTTCCATGCAGAAATGCACATTTTCTCATCCAGCACTTCATGTCATAATTCTGATTCTCTAGAACTAGTAACTGTCAGAGAATTATTTGCAAATTCATTTTCAGGTTACTCCAGAAGGAATAATTTCTGCTGTGAAATTGTTTGCTCCTGCACATTTTGGACATGTGTTTTAACATCATACCTTCAGACTGTCAAGAAGAGATAATACAATAAAGAGTAATATTGGAGTCTGCCTTTCTTTCTTTCTTTCTTTCTTTCTTTCCTTCTTTCTCTTTCTTTCTTCTCTTTCTTTCTTTCTTTTTTCTTTCTTTCTTTCTTTCTCTCTTTCTTTCTTTCTTTCTTTCTTTCTTTCTTCCTTTCTTTCTTCCTTTCTTCCTTTCTTTCTCTTTCTTCCTTCCTTTCTCTCTCTTTCTTCCTTCCTTTCTCTCTCTTTCTTCCTTCCTTTCTTCTTTCTTTCTTTCTTTCTTTCTTTCTTTCTTTCTTTCTTTCTTTCTTTCTTTCTTTCTTTCTTTCTTTTTCTTTCTTTTTCTTTCTCTCCTTTCTTTCTTTTTCTTTCTTTCTTTCTTTCTTTTTTCTTTCTTTCTTTCTCTTTTTTCTTTCTTTCTTTCTTTCTTTCTTTCTTTCTTTCTTTCTTTCTTTCTTTCTTTCTTTCTTTCCTTTCTTTCTTTCTTTCTTTCTTTCTTTTCTTTCTTCTTTCTTTCTTTCTTTCTTTTCCTTTCTTTCCTTTCTTTCTCCCTTTTCCTTCCTTTCTTTTCCTTCCTTTCCTCCCTTTCTTTTCCTCCCTTTCTTTCCCTTCCTTTTCTTTCCCTTTCTTTTCCTTCCCTTCCTTTTCTTTCCCTTCCTTTTAAGAAGACAATTTCACAGTTTCTTTGTTTGGGTTTTTAATATAGGTTAGATTAGAAGAAACTTGTAAGCATCATTAAGGCAATAACTCACCCTGGAAATAAAACTAAAACCAATTTAAATTTTTCTAAAGCTAAATCCATATTGACCTACTTAATTACTGGTGTACCAGTATTAGTTGACTCTCCACTGAGAGGGCAGATGAGACTGCTGAGGGTAGCTTTAAAATATACTCTGGTCATTTGTGCAGGTTTCATCTGAACATGCAGTATTAATTGGGCTAGTCAATTAAAAAATGGGAATTCCTTTAGCAACCCCCAGAATATATATGTGGTATGTAGTATGTTGCCTGCAAGATACAGAAAGGATTCTTGAGGAAATTAATCACTCTTAATAAGATTTGATTTGCAATGCTCTCTTCAATAAAACAAGAAAACCCTTGTATTTTAATTATACAGGTTAGTATTTCTAACTATACTTAAGTAGTAACCAAGCTTGCCCATTGCACTTATGACTATTATATGTTATTGATGAGGATTTTGATAGAGCTTTTAGGTTTACCCCTAAAGAAAGACAGACAAAGGTTAGTTCATCCCCAAATTAAGAAAGAGAGAGGACAGACTTTCCCACAAAGTTCTAGGATCCCTGATCAGAAAAATATTTTCCTAATCTCTGATAGTTCAAAGTCTTCCTTATGCTCTGAATCAAGAGGGGTTTCTATCCTTCCCAAAAGTCATTCCTTTCTAGCCTGGATCTCATGCCGTTCAAGTCACAGTAAACCAATTCAATCGGTGCAGGGTCAAACACTTAATCCTTACTATTATACATTTGTATGTTCTTGTTATCCGTGTAAATGTTAAATCCTATTTTCAATCCTGATAAGCTCTTGGCCTCAGCAATACCTTGAGGCAATGAGTTCCCAAAACTACTTGTGTGAGAATGTACTTCCTTTTATCAGTCATAAAGTTGTTGCATTTCAATTTCCCTGCATGCCTAGCACTGCAAACGAAGGTGAAGGGACTTGTCTGTTTTAATTTTGCTCTGCACTACATTAATTTGTCCACTTCTAACTTTTCCAGTCCTGTTTGTCCTCTGTAAGTAAACAGTTCAACTCTTTTCAGTCATATGGAGGCAGAATTCAAAGTGCCTTTTCTTTCTACTGAAAATGATGTTGAGTGAGTTTGTTCTCTGTCTAATTGAACATTGGGTAGTGGGAGTGCTACTTCTGCAATCTAATCCAGTGATATGTTTTTTCTTGATTGCCCTGGCTTGAGCTTCCAGCTCTGGACAGAATGTAGTTTACCCCAAAGGAGTAAATAAAAGCTCTTGCACAGAACTGGAAGTTAATAGCAGTAATATTTACAAAACTATCACAGACTCACAGAATATTAGGGGCTGGAAAGGACCCTGAAAGCTCATTCAGTCCAACCCCCCTGCCAGAGCAGGATCACCTATACCAGATCATACAGGAACACACCCAGGTGGGGTTTTTAATATGTCCGGAGAAGCAGACTCCACAACCTCCCTGGGCAGCCTGTTGCAGTGTTCCTCACCCTCACAGTGAAAAAATTCTTCCTTCTGCTTCCATGGAACTTCCTCAGCTGTTTCCATGGAACTTCCTATGCCTCAACTTCCACCCATTGCCCCTTGTCTTGTCATTGGAATAGAATAGAATAAGACAGGTTGGAAGAGACCTTCAAGATCATTGTGTCCAACCTATCATCCAACACCACCTAATCAACTAGACCATGGCACCAAGCACCCCATCAAGTCTCCTCCTGAACACCTCCAGTGACGGCGACCCCACCACCTCCTTGGGCAGCCCATTCCAATGGGCAATCACTCTCTCTGTGTAAAACTTCCTCCTAACCTCCAGTCTAAACCTCCCCTGGCGCAGCCTGAGACTGTGTCCTCTTGTTCTGGTGCTGGTTGCCTGGGAGAAGAGACCAACCTCTGCCTCTCTATGACCTCCCTTCAGGTAGTTGTAGAGAGCAATAAGGTCACCCCTGAGTCTCCTCTTCTCCAGGCTAAGCAAGCCCAGCTCCCTCAGCCTCTCCTCATAGGGCTTGTGTTCCAAACCCCTCACCAACTTTGTTGCCCTTTCTCTGGACACGCTCCAGCAAGTCAACATCCTTCCTAAACTGAGGGGCCCAGAACTGGACACAGTACTCGAGGTGTGGCCTAACCAGTGCAATGTAGAGGGGCATTGTGCATTGCCAAGCAGAACCTGACTCCATTGTCTTGGCACTCACCCTTTACATATTTATAAACATTAATGATATCACCCCTCCTTCTCCTCTCCAAACTAAATATCCCCAGCTCTCTCTGTCTCTCCTTGTAAGGAGAGAGAAAGTACAAAAGGTATTAAGGGGAAAGGAATATATATACTAAACCAGAATCAGCAATGGATAAGGCCCCAATGGGCTAGGCCCCACCACGCAGCCCACAGCTCCCAGCCACCAAGAACCCTCCCTCCTGACCACCTGAAAGCAAAAGCAGGAGCCAAGAGAGCACTGATCAGGTCTGCCTCTTAAATAGAGAATATGCAGAAAAAGGAAGGGAATAACACACTACATTGTCTGGTGCCTCCCCCTCAGGATGGACTTTCTATCCCCCCAGGAGGAGTTCCACTCTATGGTACAACAGTTAAGCCTTAACATGAAACATTGATGTTGCATTTTAATTTATTTTAGTAAGTGCAATTTAACTATTTGGGGAAAGATACTAATGGATTCTGATGTACAGGAGATGTTCTTCCACCAACTAAGCTTCCTAAAATACATGTGAGAAAGCTGTATGCAGAAAACAGGCCCGAGTATAGACCCAGAGAAATAAATCAGAAGGCGCTGTGGACAGATTTATACATTTTGTGTATTTAAATTGCATTGGCACATTCATTTTGCTGTAATTGCACTTTAATTGCATGTATTTTTCAAAATTTAAAGAAGCAGTTAAAGTGGCATTGTACTAGATGAAATAATTTCAGGCACTTACTGCAGATGTTTTAAACAATTCATGTGTGGAACAATTTCATAGTCCTATTATATAAGGCATTTAAAAATTGCAGTTCAGTAATTCCGCCTGCAATCAGGAGAGATTCCATAATATTGGTTTTTAGTCATCAAAGGCGGCAAAGCTGAGACGTGCATTACAAGAGCCTGTTTCTTTGGCCTTCTGGGAGGCCAACTGAAGCGCTCAAGTTTTGAAACTCATGAAACCTAGATGCCTCCTTCTGAATTTAGGAGACTAACTCAAGGAATTTTGCTTTCAGATATGGCTCTAAGTTGGTGAGGGGTTTGGAACACAAACCCTATGAGGAGAGGCTGAGGGAGCTGGGCTTGCTTAGCCTGGAGAAGAGGAGGCTCAGGGGAGACCTTATTGCTCTCTACAACTACCTGAAGGGAGATTGTAGACAGGCAGAGGCTGGCCTCTTCTCCCAAGCAACCAGCACCAGAACAAGAGGACACAGTCTCAAGCTGTGCCAGGGGAGGTTTAGGCTGGAGGTTAGGAAGAAGTTCTACACAGAGAGAGTGATTGCCCATTGGAATGGGCTGCCTGGGGAGGTGGTGGAGTTACCATCATTGGAGGTGTTCAGGAGGAGACTTGATAGGGTGCTTGGTTGCATGGTTTAGTTGATTAGGTGGTGTTGGATGATAGGTTGGATGCGATGATCTTGAAGGTCTCTTCCAACCTGGTCTATCCTATCCTATCCTATCCTATCCTATCCTATCCTATCCTATCCTATCCTATCCTATCCTATCCTATCCTATCCTATCCTCACTCTTTGTTACTTCCTGATACTTTTTTATCTGTTGCCTGTCTGAATTTTAAGCCCTTGAAAGCAGGATTTCTGCCTGGTTTCTGTATGCAGCTAGTGCTTTGGATTCCCTTATAAGAAACACCTTCTAACACATTGTATCATGAAAAAGCTGGCCTTGGTTTGAGTACCACTTCCACGTATGATGTGTGTCATGCTTGTCAGTGACAACAGTTAATTTGTGGAAGCTGGGATCACATACTAGCAGATTCTAGTGTTCGAATTCTACATAACTGCAATGATGTAGCAGGCTGCTAATACTACAGCAATTAATATTACAATTAGTATTATTTTATTGGCCACAATCAATATTGAAGTTGAAGCTGGACATGAGCAGACAATGTGTACTTGCAGCACAGAAGGCAAATCACATTCTGGACTGCATCAAAAGATGCATTGCCAGCAGATCCAGAAAGGTGATTCTACCACTTTGCTCTGGTGAGACCTCACCTGGAGTACTGTGTACAGGTCTGGAACCCTCAACATAGGAAGGACATGGATCTGATGGAGAGAGTCCAGAGGAGGGCCAGGAAAATGATCAGGAGGTTGAGCACCTCTGCTAGAAGGACAGGCTGAGGGAGCTGGGGTTGTTCAGCCTGCAGAAGGCTCTGGGGAGACCTAATAACAGCCTCCCAGTACCTGAAGGGGACCTACAGGAAGGATGTAGAGAGATTGTTTACAAAGGCCTGCAGTGACAGGATGAGGAACAATGGCTTCAAACTAGAGAAGGGCAGATTTAGATTGGGTATTGGGAAGAAGTTCTTTACTGTGAGGGTGGTGGAACATTGGAACAGGTTGCCCAGGGAGGTGGTTGAGGCCCCTTCCTTGGAGATATTCAAGGTAAGGCCCTAGGCAACCTGATGTAGTGGAGGATGTCCCTCCTGACTGAGGGGAGGTTGAACTAGATGAAATTAGGTCTGGACCATTCTATGATTCTATGACTTTGTACAAGGAATTAGCATAATCTACGCTTATTCTTGAAGGACATGTGGTTGAATTGAAAACTAGAGGTAACGTGGCCATGACAAACAAAAGATAAGAGGAAATGAAAACAGCAAATTACACCTCTGCCTGACATCTATTGCTGGATATCTACAGATTTCCATTTACCATCAATGCTGAAGCAAAACCTCTCTTCTTCAGGCATTTTGCTTGAAAGCAAGAAATTACAGCACAGATTTTCATATTTGATTGTTGAGTTCTGCTAGCATGCATCTTGCTTTTCATAGTCCAAGGTATGCTTCAGAGAGGTAGAGGTTGGAAGGGACCTCTGGAGATGACTGAGTCCAACTCCTCTGCCAAAGCAGGATCACCTAGGGCAGACTGCAGAGGAATGCATCCAGGCAGGTTTTGAAAATCTCTTAAGGGGAGATTCCACAACCTCTATGAGCAGCCTGTTCCAGTGCTCTGTCACACCCACAGCAAGTAAATTTTGTCTCACGTTGAGGTGGAATTTCCTGTGTTTTGGTTTGGATCTGCTGCCCCTTGTCCTACCACTGGGCACCACTCGAAAGAGCCTGGCCACTTCTTCTTGACACTCACCCTTCAGATATTTGTAAAAATTAATAAGATCCCCTTTCAGCCTTCTCCAGACTAAACAGCCTCAGGTCTCTCAGCCTTTCCTCATAAGACAGATGTTCCAGTCCCTCGTGTTTATTAGTGTGTAGCTTATTTCCTCTGGTTCCGTAAACAGATGAACCATTATTTACACAGCTACAGTATTGGTGAACCAATAAACTGTTTATAGGTCATTGCTAATGAGAAGCAGTTATTTGTAATTTTAGATCTTGAGATGTTTATAGAAACAGTTCAGTGTAATAAAGTATATGAAAATATTAAGTTTCTCATAGTCCAGTCATATGCACCATTAGTGACTGGCAAAAAAGGTAATAAAAAAGAAGCAGCAGACAATTATGGCTGGGTAACTATGAAAACTAGAATGTGAACTGAGAAACATCCCTGATTCAGTAGGTACAACAGTGAAATGAATTTGCTCTCTTTATTCTGTTTCTGCCCATGTAAAACTCTCCCTTGGCTTTAATAATGGAAATAGATGGCAAGGCACTGAGCAAATGCTCCAGATCCCTACATTTTTAAACATGAGTTATCTATACGTTACCCTTTCAAAGCATAAACATAAAAAAGTAATGTGCAGTTTACTCTAGCTTAATATATAATAAATAACAACAGCAATACCATTTAGAACTTTTATAGCACTTTTCATCTGGAAATCTCAAAGCAACTTACACAAGGGGGATAGTAGAGTAGCTCTGGCATCAAAGAGCCTTTCAAACTCACACATCTTCTATCCGAGGAGTGTAAAGAACACAAAGTCTGAGTAGTATGTGCATCCCACAGGTGAAGTTACAGCTAAATCTTGCATTAGTGCTATGGGTTGAGTTTATTTTAGCAAGAGTCTCAAAGAAGAATTGCAGGACTGAAGCTATGAAGATATTTGAAACTGAAGACCTAAAGGTTAGCACCCAGACTTCTGCAAGGAGTAGAAACTGAATTCTAGGCTGGTGAAACATTCATCACAATGCTTTGAATATATCACATAGGTATCCCTGTACCTTCACTGGGGGATGAGCAATGATAGTAGAGCTTAAATTCTACCAGTTCTGACCATACCTTGTGAAAGAATCAGGCAAGGAATAAATCACTGTCTTTAAAGAGAACATGGTTTTATGTGGAAGATTCAAAAATTAATCAGAAGTGCTTTGCAGTGCAAGTCTTAACAAAGCAATGAGCTTGCACTAAGGCTTTTACTGGAAAATACATTATTCTAACCAACTTCCATTTGGGGAAACAGTGTTGTTTAAAAGAGCAATCCTCATCTCCACAGTTCTTTTTCACCCTCTTCAAAATGTCTTCATCTCTTTCATGATCATTTTGCACTAGAAAAATGGGACAGTATGAAATGAAAGGGAAAATATGAGAGGGAAAGAACGGAAAACCAAAATGCCTCATATTGATTTCCTCTCTTTTTCAATCCAAAATATAATCTGAAAATTAGTTTTTCACTGGTCTCCATAAAAGTTTTCAGGGATAAGGACACAGAGACCACATAGAGCGCCCAGTATATTGTTGTGGAAGCTGGTGGAAACAAACAGTCATTTGATATTTCTGTCACAATTGCTTTCTGAACAATTACATTCCTGGTTTCTTGGTGTTTCTGCCTCATGTCATTTAATGCTCCATCTGATACTTAGGTAATTGTCTGATAAGAGAAAACAGTCAGGAATGATCATCTGTACTTTCACTCCTGTTTCTTTTAAAAAGGGAGAAAAAATAAAAGGGAAAAAAAAAAGCTACATTTTAGCAGCTTATGGCACATTATTTCTGTTTGAAATACTGCTAGATAGACAGCAGGTTATATATCAATGCTTCTTTGATCTCCTTCATTTAATTGGGGACACCAACAAGATCTTTCATGTTTACAGGCCAGTAATGAGTAAAAGACTATGTTTTATGTAAAGCCTGACAAATTGTCTTATCTTCTTCCCCCCTCTTTCCAACCCCCCCCCCCCTCTCCTCCCCTTCCTACACTTTTTCTTCCCTATGGATGGAAGACCAAGCAGTCTCTTTGTTGTCTTAATGCTGTCAGCTTCTGTCTCAGAGATTTAAGGAAACTGAAAAAGAGAACCTTCATTGCTACAGTAGTTACTAGTCTGAATCTTTGCTGCTTTTTCTGGTGGAAGGTAGCAATGTGGTGCTCTGTATATGCACCAAAACCACTTCCCCTGGTATAAGACTAATAAATATGTTTTGTGGTTAAATAAAATTAATTTCTATTTCAGAAGGCACCTTCCTCATACAATGAAATATATTGTAGGAAAATGTCTCAGCACTGAAGACTTCCAGAGAGCCAATGCAATGGAAAGGAAGGCTTTTCCTACACTAAACACCTGTAGGCAGCTCTGTATTTTAACATCCTCCTTTGTGATTCAGTTGAAATACAATCAGAGGAGGCCTTCTGAGATGAAAAATCAAATTATGCATTTAATTCTATCTAATAAAGTAAGATGTTGTAAAACCTTTTCTTGGATTCTCCAGACTTGTACAGAGACAGGAGAGAAATTATGGAACTACTTTTTGTTATCTCTACTTAGATCTTGGCATTGGATCTCTGTGATGTTTTATGCAGCGTTACATGCTAACAGCAAGCAAGTGAAAGAGGTGGTGGATATGAACATTGAATGAATAATCCTTATTTGCTGCAGAGCCTTGCCATATAGAGAGCCACAGGGTTAAAAAAACAAACACAAGATGTACAGTATGGTTGCCTCTTTATTGTGACTCTTTTTTCACTTGTGCAATGAGCTTAGCATTTTCCTCTTACTTGAGAGCCATTTTAAATGATAGTTAAAGTGAATGGCATATGTTTAAAGTGAGCAACTGATTGACTAGGTAATTAGCACTGTCTATTCTTTCAGGCTCTGTAATACTGATGTGCTGTCATTTTGGCTGTATCAGATTGCTCTTCTAGAATGTAAACACCAACTATGGAATTCATTTTAAAAATATATTGTTAAAAGAAGTTAAAGGATCACCAGAAAACTACCTGTAATCTCCTTCTTTTGTGTGAACTTTCCTACTACAAGCAAGACAGCCACCTTCTGCTAGAACAGAATTTAACTCTTGAAGCTGAGTGTTGTTGATTAAGCAATTGTTCCTGGCACAGGAAAAGGTTGGTTATATAGGCTGTTTGGAAATTGACCTTTCTTTTTATTTTAATCTAGTAATCATCAAACCTGATTGATGGGTTGTATTTTCCTTTTACCTTTTG
>JAAWVA010000236.1:0-25000 GCA_015227895.2 Colaptes auratus
TAATTGTGGATTAGAATTTCTATCAGGTTGGGGGTTTGCTTCTGCCAGCAAGAGCTGGAGGCTGTTGCCCATGAGGCTTACCATCTTCTGGGAGGTGGGTTGCAGGAACAGGGTAGATCCTGCACTTCCCTGATGTGGACATGCAAGACCTGTTCTTCCATCTGGAAGGTTCTGAGCCAGTGCTGGGTTTTTCCCATCTGCTGGCCAAATAGCCCATCCTCCTGGGAAGCTCTGCCCTCTGCACCACTCTGGTGAGGCCCCACCTGGAGCACTGTGTCCAGATCTGGAGCCTTTAGTACAGGAAATATCTGGAGGTGCTGAAACGTGTCGAGAGAAGGGCCACGAGGATGGGCAGAGGGCTGGAGCTGCTCTGCTATGGAGACAGGCTGAGACAGTTGGGGTTGTTCAGTCTGGAGAAGAGAAGGCTCCAAGGAGACCTTCTTGTGGCCTTCCAGTATCTGAAGGGGGCTCCAACAAAGCCGGGGAGGGACTTTTGAGGGTGTCAGGGAGTGATAGGACTGGGGGGGGATGGATACAAACTGGAGGAGAGTAGATTTCATTAGACATTAAGAAGAGGTTCTTCCCCATGAGGGTGGTGAGAGGCTGGCACAGGTTGCCCAGGGAGATGGTGGAAGCCTCATCCTTGGAGGTTTTTGCAGCCAGGCTGGATGTGGCTGTGAGCAAGCTGCTGTAGTGTGAGGTGTCCCTGCCCATGGCAGGGGGCTTGGAACTGGCTGATCCTTGAGGCCCCTTCCACCCCTGACAATTCTGTGAGGGGGAGGGCACCAGGCAGCATTCCCAGCTGCCTCTGTACCAGGCCTAGCGCAGAGAGCAGGCTGGGCCTGGCTCCCCGGCACGCTCGGCTGAGCGCTGCCCATTTCACAGACTCCAGACAATTCTTGGATTAAATTACATTTTATATATTTTATTTTTTTTTAAATAGAAATAAATTGGCCTTTCTCTTATTAACATCTTGTTTTAATAATTGCTGTTCCACATCCTTACATTCCAATTTTGAAATGCATGCCAAGTAATTTGCTGCTTATAGATTTCTGATGAGGCAGATGGTTACATATGCTGAGCACACCTACTGACACAGATAGACAAAATACCACCAGAGCAGAAGGGATTCCATGCACAGCTTCCAAATAGCATAGGGGGAGGAACAAAAAAACCAACTTTTGTTTCAAACTTGCAGCATCTTAGAGCTAAAACAACAGCCCTCCCCTCCAGTCCACCCCCTCAGATCAACCAGCCCCAAGTGTGCCTGGCAGACTTTCTCTCCTCCCTGAGTCCCCAATTACTGCCAGTTCCCTGGGGGCTGTTGGGGAAGGAGGTAACTTCATTTTCATTGCAGTTAAAGACTTAACAACACTGAACAATTGTCCCCCTTTTTTTTTTTCCCTTCTCTTGGAAAGCCTGTCAGATATTTTGAATGTACTAATGAGCAGATCTCTCTCCAGACTTTAATTACAGGTGTTTGAAGCATTTTATTGGCATGGAGTAGGAATACTTCTATTAAAAACTTAACACTTGGGTTGCAGTTTGGTGTCGTGCAGGCTTGCTGTGAAGAAGAGTCAGCACAGGACAGGAGTTGCCATCAAAAAACAGTATCAGGAGCTTGAGCAGTTACTGGTGCATAAAAAGAAGCAAAGACAGGAGGAAGGGCTGAAATTCTGTAGAAGGAGATAGTGTTTAGGGCCCCTGTGTTTTTGTTGCAGGCACAGTGCAGTAGCAGAACAGCTTCCAGAAAAGGCACACAATCCCTCAAAGCCCCAATGCCTCCAGCATCTGAAGTCAGTGAAATACAAAATGGACACAAATGGACACCAAAAGAAATGGTGGTGAAATTCTTACTCTCATGAGACCCCACCTGGAGCACCTCATCCAGTTCTGGTGGCCCCAGCATAAGAGGGACATGGAGCTGTAGAAGCAGGTCCAGAGGAGCCACAAAGGTGATCAGAGGGCTGGAGAACCTTGCCTGTGGGAACAGGCTGGGAGAGTTGGGGCTGTTCAGCCTAGAGAAGAGAAGGCTCCAGGGAGACCTTAGAGCAGCCTTGCAGTACCTGAAGGGGGCTACAGGAGAGCTGGGGAAGGACTTTTGCAAGGATTTGGAGTGCCAGGATGAGGGACAATGGCTTTGAGCTGGAAGAGGGAGACTGAGACTGGAGATGAGGAAGAAATTCTTTCCAGTGTGGGTGGTGAGACCCTGGAACAGGTGGCCCAGGGAGGTTGTGGATGCTCCCTCCCTGGAGGTGTTCAAGGCCAGGTTGGATGAGGCTTTGAGCAACCTGGGCTGGTGGGAGGTGTCCCTGCCCATGGCAGGGGTGTTGTAACTGGATGATCGTCAAAGTCCCTTTCAACCTAAACCATTCAAGGATCCTTTTAGCTTTTGCATTGGCTGGCACTACAATACCAGTCCCCAGCTACACATGGAAATGCCTTTTCTGTCTGTGGGGATCTTGACAGAATAATATGCAAAGAGCAAATAATTTGCCAGTCATATGTGCTAGCCTGGGGAAGGTCATGTTGTGCCAGTAACAGTGTCTGTGGGTCGTTGTGGCACTTTAACAACAAGAGAGGAAATCATACACGAGCGCTGCAGAGGTGCCCCCAGTCACTCTGTGCCTATCTGGCAGGAAAAGGAAGTGCTCAAAGTCCCTTTTATATGCTGGAACAAAGTATTGGATATCAAAGCAAACTTCTCCTTCTTCTTGTGGTGCCTCTGTACACTTGCTGGTCACTGCCATTATAGCTCGTGACAGTGGAAAACAATCCCTGGGCTGTTTTGCTTGCAGGCATTTCAGCTCAGCAGAGCCTGCAGAGTGCTTTTTGCTGTATTGAAGTACGCAGAGGCTTAGCACACAGAGACATGTGGGTGCACATCCGGGCTTGGATGTAACTGGAAGCGACTGAAATGTCCTGCTTGGGAACCTTTTTTCCCCACGCAGAGCGAAATGCAGTTAGGAGCAGGGAAGGAGACATGAGCAGGGTGAATGCTGGAGGTAACTGGCATCTGGCATATGTAAAATTAAATGATGAGCAGCTCCTTACAAAGTGCTGGTAAGCAGGCTGGGCTTGCTCTAGGACAGAAAACCAGGGGCTCTGAAAGCCACCTGGGCAAGGGCTGAGTCCTGGCTGGGCTCAGCTGCTGTGGCAGCTTTGCTGATACAGTCATGACTTCATTTGTTGAGCATTTGGAAAGCTGTGATGTGGGGGTTGTGGGTTTGCTTCTGACTACCTTACAACCAAGCCTCCATGTCACAGGAGTGTCTGTGAGGCAGGAATCAGAGTCACTGAGGGGCACTGCCGGGTGCAGTTACTGCTTTGGGCAGGTGGAATAAGAGGCTTCTTCCACCCAGCCTTGTGCTGAGGTCACTCCAAAAGGCCAAGCTGAGATCACTGCTTCTGCTCTTCCTGCACTTGCTCAGATTCATAGATTCATAGAATGGGTTGGGTTGGACAGGACCTTAAAGATCATCCAGTTCCAACCCCCTGCCATGGGCAGGGACACCTCCCACCAGCCCAGGTTGCTCAAGGCCTCATCCAACCTGGCCTTGAACACCTCCAGGGAGGGGGCATCCACAACTTCTCTGTGTCTCCCCACCCTCACTGTAAAGAATTTCTTCCTAATATCCAAGATCTTCTTCCCAAACTAGACCTGATCCTGTGGTGTGTTGGATGAGCTCCTTTTGAAATCCTCCAGACCAAAACTGATTTTGTGTCTTAGCTCAGGCTTGGTTTGTGCATGCCCCTTTTTCCTCTACCCCTGAGCTGCTAGCTGGTGGCTGGGTGTTTGGTTTAGCTTTCATTTTCCAAATGCAAAGCATCCTGGAATTTAAGGCCATGGTGCTACTTTCCAACTCATTACCCAAATGCCACCAGCAAACTGGTAAATCAGGATCTCTATTTAAAAACAAACAAGTGAGTTATTTAGGAAGTGCAGATATTTTGGTTGTAAAGAAATAGTGTAGTGAGGAGAGGGGAGAGGACTGGGTGTTTGTTTCAGAGCTTTGGAAACTGAAAACCTCCTCTCTCTCTTGTGGCACAGTAGCAGCCTAAAACCCATCCTGCAGGGAACATGGCAGAGTTCAAGCACCTGCAGGAAGAACATTCTCCTGTAAAGAGCTAAAAGCCTCTGTCAAAAAGAGTGAGGCAAGAATTAAGCAGTGCTCATAGCCATTGAAATGGGGAGTTGTGTGGCTGGCAGGCATGGTCTGCACTGAGAGTGTACTAAGATCCAGCACCTAGGAATTGCTGTGCAAAATAAGTAGGTGATAGATCTCTTCTCCCAAGTGATGATTTTACCTATGGCCATGCCAGCCAAGGGTTCAAAACTTCATTGTGGGAACACCATGACATATAAAAGCTTTCTTCTAGCCTCTGTCAGGCTTTCAGCTGATTGCTATAAAGGTGAGGCTGGAAACCATCCTAAATTAAGCCTATATTTGAAGAAACTTCTTCACTGGAAGGGTTCTCAAAGACTGGAACAGGCTCCCCAAGAAGGTGGCTGAAGCCCTGTCCCTGGAGGTGTTTCAAAGAGGCAGAGATGTGGTGCTGAGGGCCATGGTTTGGCCCCAGCCTTTGAAGAGTTAAGGAATGGTTGGGCTGGATGACTAAATGATTAAAGGTCCTTTCCAACTACAATAATTCTATGATTCTAAAAGAAAATTATTTTTGGGTGCCTCAGTGGCTTTAATTTACCCACAAGAAGTATACCTAAGGTTAAGGTGGTTTCTGTCCTGGAATACCTCTGCTTTGTAAGAGAGATTGAGGGCAGAGTAGCCACAGTCTTCTAACTCAGGTAGGAGAACCTTAGAGAGTCCTGCCCTGCAAAGGTGTAGCTGTAAAATTAGAAGTGAGGTAAGAAAACAAGAAATGGATCTTCATGAAAGACACAAGAAGAGGATTTATCCTGGGCTGCATCCAAAGCAGTGTGATGAGCAGGATGAGGGAGGTGATTCTGCCCCTCTGCTCTGCACAGACCCCACCTGGAGCACTGCATCCAGTTTTGGTGTCCCCAGCATGAGGGACATGGAGCTGCAGAAGCAGGTCCAGAGGAGGCCACAAAGATGATCAGAGGGCTGGAGAACCTCCCCTGTGGGGACAGGCCAGGAGAGTTGGGGCTGTTCATCCTGGAGAAGAGAAGGATCTTGGAGAGACCTTAGAGTAGCCTTCCAGTCCAGAAGGGGACTGCAGGAGAGCTGGGGAGGGACTTTTTGCAAAGGCATGGAGTGATAGGATGAGAGGAAATGGAATGGAGCTTGAGGAGGGGAGCTTGAGACTTGAGACTTGAGATTAGGAAGAAATTCTTTCCAGTGAGGGTGGTGAGACACTGGAAGAGGTTGCCTGGGGAGGCTGTGGATGCCCTCTCCCTGGAGGTGTTTAAGGCCAGGCTGGATGAGGCCTTGAGCAACCTGGGCGGGTGGGAGGTGTCCCTGCCCATGGCAGGGGGGTGGAACTGGATGATCTTTAAGGTCTCTTCCAACCCAGCCCATTCTGTAAATCTGTGAATCTATGTTTTGAGGTACAACTTGAGACATCAGTTGTAAGCCTTTTGAATCTGGAACCTCCCTGCTTGCAGGAGGCTGGGAGGTGGAGGAGGGCAGCTCCAAGGAACCTGCTGGCAGCAGGTTGGGGAGCGCTGGGCTCCGAGTCGAGCGCCGCAACTGCTGCACGAAACAAAGCGCCGATAAAAATAGTCTGTTTGCTTGCCAGGCTTCATTTCCTCCTGCATGGGCTCAGAATGTCCCTGCTTCCTTCTCTCCTTTGTACCACTTCAGTGAGTCACTGTGATCACACTGCTCCAGCAGCAGTTGGAAAAGCTCTGGAATGCAGAGCATTGCCCTGAAATTGCCAAATGTTTTACGTTTCAGGTAGGCTGGAGACCTTCTTCCTCTATTTTGAGCTACAGATACGTAGAGATCTCCTTCCAGTAAGGGTTACTCGTGTTTGAAATGAATTGCCCGGTGCTTTGTGTCTTTGGAGAAGAATTTGTGTGCTTTAATCAGTCTCTTCTCTCCCCTCCCCCCCCAGCCAGTCATTTGGTGGAGTCAGAGTCCTGCTCCAGAATCACAGAATTAACCAGGTTGGAAAAGACCTTTGAGATCATCAAGTCCAACCTACCACCCAACACCATCTAATCAACTAAACCATGGCACTGAGTGCCTCATCCAGTCTGGTGTTTAACACTTCCAGGGATGGTGACTCTAACACCTCCTTGGCAGCCCATTCCAATGGCCAATCTCTCTTTCTGTGAAGAATTTCTTCCTAACTTCAGCTCAGACCTCCCATGGTGCAGCTTGAGACTGTGTCCTCTTGTTCTGTTGCCTGGGAGGAGAGACCAACCCCCACCTGGCTACAACCTCCTTTCAGCTAGCTGTAGACAGCAATAAGGTCTCCCCTGAGCCTCCTCTTCAGGATAAACACCCCCAGCTCCCTCAGCCTCTCCTCACAGGGCTGTGCTCCAGACCCCTCCCCAGCTTTGTTGCTCTTCTTTGGACACATTCCAGCAACTCAACATCTTTCTTAAACTGAGGGGCCCAGAACTGGACACAGGACTCAAGGTGTGGCCTAACCAGTGCTGAGCACAGGGGCAGAATGTCTTCTCTGCTCCTGCTGGCCAGGATGCCATTGGCCTTCTTGGCCACCTGGACACACTGCTAGCTCATGTTCAGCCTACTGTCAACCACTACGCCCAGGTCCCTCTCTGTCTGCTCTCCAGCCACTCTGTCCCCTGCCTGTAACACTGCATGGGGTTGTGGCCAGTGTGTGGAACTCAGCACTTGGATGTGTTAAATCTCATG
Organism: Colaptes auratus; assembly: GCA_015227895.2. Classification (NCBI taxonomy): domain Eukaryota; kingdom Metazoa; phylum Chordata; class Aves; order Piciformes; family Picidae; genus Colaptes; species Colaptes auratus. Next base: position 6,807 of record JAAWVA010000236.1, read on the forward strand.
CCCTTGGAGTCTGCCCATCTGTCCAGCCTGGCAAGGTCCCTCTGCAGAGCCCTCCTACCCTCTAACAGATCCACACCTGCTCCCACCTTGGTGTCAACTGCAATGGTGGACTCAATCCCCTTGTCCAGATCATCAGTAAAGATATTGAACAGGATGGGGCCCAATACTGATCCCTGGGGGACGCCACTAGTGACTGACTGCCAACTGGCAGTGGCACCCTTCACCACCACTCTCTGGGCACAGCTCTCCAGCCAGTTCTTAATCCAGCACAGAGAGCACCTGTCCAAGCCATGAGCTCACAGCTTGGCCAGGAGTTTGGTATGTGTCAAAGGCCTTGCTGAAGTCCAGGTAGACTACATCCACAGCCTGCCCCACATCCACACAGACAATTTGAGATCCAACTTCCCTTTTGTCATGTCCATCTCAGCCTCTGCTGGACAACAAACCAATCACTCAGTGCCAGATAGCAGGCATCGTGTAGGAGCATGTGTGCTCAATGGATAACTAGCAGGGGGTTCTCAGTAAACCCCTGGGATATTCCCTCAAGCAGAGGTGTGGGACATGCCACATAAATGCTAGGCTGGGCAGAGTGAAGGGTGCTGAAGTGGAATGTGGTGACCACTTTGTACATGTGCTACTGAAAACAAGGCTGGTGAGCTGTGCCTGCTGCCTGGAGCTCCCTCCCCAGCACATACCTGCCTGGATGGGTTTCCTCAGATGGGGTTTTGCCTTTATCTCCACAGTGACCCTTGATAGCCTTCCATTTCCTCACTGGGTTGTCCATGTTTCCAGTACTGCTGGCTGCTTTCCAAGTGCAGGACATAGCTGTCTGTAAGGCAGATCTCACAGAGTGGTCTTGCTTGGCCTTTCTTCTCAGACACCTTTTCCTCAGCCATGCATTTCTGCTGTTGTAATGTATTAAGAAACTGCTTTTTTTTCCAGCTGGAAGGCTGCCTGTAGGGAGGATGATGGTGCAGCCTGTGCCTCCTGCATTTAGATTTGGGGCTGATGCCTTCTATGAGTTTCTTGAGCACTTGCAGAGCCCTCTATCTATGACAGCTCTTCCATTACATGTGAAGAGTTGCTTAATGCAGGCATCTGGGGCTGAACATGTGCTGTTGACAAGGATTAATTGTCCAGACAGATGCTGCTGTCCAGACATACATCAGGCAGGTACATGAGCCATATGTTCTTTCAGCTTTAATGCTGACCTGTCTCAGTGCTTAAAGGATGCTCTCATATCTGATATTAGCCAAGGCAGCTAGAAGAGAGCAGGAGAAAATGTCCTGACCCCTGGTATCACCATCCTCTCTGCCTCAGTGCTTGCAGTTACTGGCAGGATGAAAGCTGAAGCAGATTTCTGGGGCATTGTCTGGTTTACCCTTATTTCCAAGGCACTTGATAGAATCATCAAATGCTTTGGGTTAGAAGGAACCTTTAAAGGTCATCTGGTCCAACCCCCCTGCAGTCAGCAAATATATCCCCAACCAGAGCAGGCTGCTCAGAGCCCCAGACAACGTGACCTGGAATGGTTCCAGGGATGGGGCATCTCCCACCTCTCTGGGCAACCTGGGACAGGGTCTCACCACCATCAGTGTAAACATTTCTTCCTTCTTTCCAGTCTGAATCTCCCTCTCTCAGTTCAAACCATCCCCCCCTTGTCCTGTCACACCAAGCTCTGCTCAAAATATAGGGCTTCCAGCCCTCTGTTCATCTTTGTGGTCTCCTCTGAACCCTCTCTAATGGGTCTGTGTCCTTCTTGTCCTGAGGACTCCAGAGCTGGCCCCAGCACTGCAGGTGGGGTCTCAGCAGAGTGCAGCAGATGGGCAGAATTCCCTCCCTCCACCTGCTGATTACTATTCTCTTGATGGAGCCCAGGATATGGCTGTTTGGATTCATCTTCATAGAACTTTGGATACTTGAATTTCAATGGATAGGTGGAACATTATCACATTGGTCAGAGCAGGGCAAGAAATGGCAGTAGGTAGATTTAAGAAGCAGGGCTCTTGGGCAGAGGACAGATTTCCCTTCATAAAACCTCTCTTTCTGGTTTGAAACATCACTTTGGTGGGTGTTGCAAGGCTTTTGGGGGGAGCTTGCAGGCCTTGAAATCCATGATCTCAGCAGGCAGTGTGAGTGAGGGTAGCAGAGCATGGATCTTGACTGTCAGCAGATCCTTCTCTGAAGGGCCATCCTGATTACTGCAGCTGCCTACACACCAAATGTGTCTCCAGTGGCTGGTTTGAGAAAGGGGAAGCAGCAGAGGACCCCACCTTCTTCATGAAGGACAAAGACTCTGTTGCTGTTGCCAGGGTTCAAAGCAGTGTCCCATCCCTGCAGGTCTCTTGGGCAGGTTGCTGTTCATGCCAAGTTGTTTCTCACATTTGTCTGTGCTGGCAAACTCATGGAGCTGCTTGTGATTCATGACCCAGACTCACAGCCTCCATCTCCAGAGGCAGGATGGGAGGGTGGAGAGAAAGAGCAGCAGAGCTTCGCTGGGGATTTTCCTCAGTCACTGCTAATTTCTAGCATCCCTAGGGTGAATCGGCCTCTTTCTGCCTGATTCAGTCAGTGCCATCCTGATCTGTTTGCCATCACCACCATTTCCCTCCTTAGCCACTTAGATAGGTTTTAAAATGCTTTGTGACACTGGAAAATGAAGCAGGTAGAGGGAAGTGGATTTGGGGGAACCAGGGACATCTGGTGCCGGCATGTTTGCTTCAGCTGCTTTGTGGAATTCATATGGTCCTAAAGAAGGGAAGAAAAACTACACCCTGGAACTTGTTAAGTTAATCAGCTCTAACTCCCAGGTGCTTGGAAACAGGGTTGGGATTGTTGTGCTGGTCTGACCGTGGATGGTTCCTCATGCCTGGTGCGTTTCCAGGTCGCTCTGCTGAAGCACAGTGCAGCAAGAACAGGAGCAGGCTCTCAGATTGCTTTCTTCCTGCCCAGTCAGTTGATACAGCACAAACTTTGTCACCCAGCAATGTGTGTAGCATTTGTTCTGCTTTGGGGAAAAAAAATGGATCAGGAGTAAAATAAGCACAAATCCAGGCTGGGCGAGGAGTGGCTTGAAAGCAGCTCCTGGAGAAGGCCTTGGGGGTGTCAGTTGGTGACAAACTCCCCATGAGCCAGCAATGGTCACTGGTAGCCCAGCAGGCAGCTGTGTGCTGGGCTGCATCCAAAGGAGGGAGAGCAGAATCACAGCATTAACCAGGCTGGAAAAAACCTTCAAGATCATCAAGTCCAATCTATCACCCAACACCACCTAATCAACTAAACCATGGCACTGAGTGCTTCATCCAGTCCTATTTTAAACACTTCCAGGGATGGTGACTCCACCACCTCCCTGGGCAGCCCATTCCAATGGCCAATCGCTCTTTCTGTGAAGAATTTCTTGCTAGCACCCAGCCTAAACTGTAAAATGGTTTAGAATCACAGAATTGTCAGGGTTGGAAGGGACCTCAAGAATCAGCCAGTTCCAACCCCCTCCTGCCATGGGCAGGGACACCTCACACTGCAGCAGGTTGCCCAGAACCACATCCAGCCTGGCTGCAAAGACCTCCAGAGATGAGGCTGCCACCACCTCCCTGGGCAACCTGTGCCAGTCTCTTACCACCCTCATGGGGAAGACCTTCTTCCTGACATCCAATCTGAATCTCCCCATTTCTACATCTTTTTTCCATTCCCCCCAGTCCTATCGTTACCTGACACCCTAAAAGTCCCTAACCTGCTCCATTTCCCCCCTTTTTCCCTTCAAATCCCAGAGCACCTGGGCTCTGTTGGAGTCTGCTCCCACCCCAGGTGTGGCCACTTGGCCTGCCCCACCCACTCCCCTTTTTAACCCCACCCCACCTCCACCCCACCCCACCTCCACCCCACCCCCCAGGAAAGGCAGAAGGCCCATGATGAGCCTATCTGGGCTGAGGGGGCCTGTCTCTCATCACTGGTGAGTCCCCATGATGCACACCAAGTGATGGTAACAAAGGCTGGGGGCCTGGTGATCCCCTGGTTAGATAGGAAGAACATTGATGGTCCCTCCAGTATTAGCCATGGGTGCTGGCTGGGCCTCCTTACTGGGCCTGAGCTCCTCTGTGTGGTATCTTGCAGCAGCACAGGGAGGGGATTCTGCCCCTCTGCTTTGCTGAGAGCTCCCATGCTGCACAGTGTCCACTTCTGGTGCCCCCAGCATAAGAGGGACATGGAGCTGCTGGAGTGGGTTCAGAAGAGGCCACAAAGATGATCAGAGGGCTGGAGAACCTCCCCTGTGGGGAGAGGCTGGGAGAGCTGAGGGAAAGAGAAGGGTCTGGGGAGAGCTTAGAGCAGCCTCCCAGTGCCTAAAAGGGCCTACAGGAGAGCTGGGAAGGGAGTTTTTACAAGGGCTGAGAGTATCAGGATGAAGGACAATGGCTTTGAGCTGGAAGAGGGGAGATTGAGACTGGAAATGAGGAAAAAATTCTTCCCAGTGAGGGTGGGGAGACACTGGAACAGGTTGCCCAGGGAGGCTGTGGAAGCCCCCTCCCTGGAGGTGTTCAAGGCCAGGCTGGATGAGGCCTTGAGCAAGCTGGGCTGGTGGGAGGTGTTCCTGCCCATGGCAGGGGAGTTGGAGCTGGATGATCTTTAAGGTGCCTTCCAACCTAAACCATTCTGTGCATCTGTGACTCTGTGAAAACAGGGTTTGAAGGAAATTAGTGGAGGGATGTTCAGGAGGAGCATCAAACAGAATCCTCTTGTCCTGTCACCTGGCTAATCTGACTCTCTAACAGCTGTAACAGAGATCTTAAGGCACTGTAACAATTTCTGCCAAGGTAGAGAGTGAAGCTGTAAGGTAAGGATGATTAGGGCAAAATCCATCTTTAATTTTATATTTGCATAGCTCTTCTACTTTCAGCTGTGCAAGGGTAATCCTTTTTTGACCTTTTTTCTCAGGTTCTGTCAAGTAGCTTAGGAGATGGAGTCTCCAATGTACTAAATGTCATCCTGTCTGAAATCCTTAACAGCACAACCTGCTCTCAGAAAGCAACAACTTCTTAGCAGGAGCTGCTAAAGCAGGGTGAAGCTCACTCCTGTGAATACTTGCCAAGTGTTTTGCTTGTGATGGCTAACCCTAATAAGTGTGGAAGCAGGCGTGGGAGCAACAGAACAAACACTTGTGGTTTTAAACAGTAGGCTCCTGAAAACTTACTGAACTCCCTTGGTCTGCTCTTGAGTTCTTTGAGAGGAGGTTGGAGCAAGGAGGGGGACAGCCTCTTCTCCCTGGTGGCAAGTGATACAGCTAAAGGAAATGGTTTCAAGCTGTGGCAGGGGAGGTTTAGGCAGCATAACAGGAAATATTTCTTCAGTGAAGGGGTTTTCAAACACTGGCATGGTCTGCCCAGGGCAGTGGTGGAGTCACCATCCCTGGAACTGTTTAAACACCGTGTGGACCTAAACCAGGGACATGGTTTAGAGTCAAGCTTGCAGTGCTGGGTCAAAGGCTGGACTGGATGATCTTGAAGGTGTCTTCCAACCACAGATATCCTATGATAAAGGTGGGGAATGTCATTGTTTCTTGAAGGGCATGTTTTAAAACTCAGGGGTGTTTTGCAGGTCATCAACGCTGCCCTGGCTCTGGCTGCTAAACCCCAAAGCAAGCTGGCCCAAGAGAACATGGATCTCTTCAAGGAGCAGTGGGAGAAGCAAGTCCGTGTGCTGACAGATGCTGTTGATGACATCACTTCCATTGATGACTTCCTGGCTGTATCAGGTAAGCAGGGCTCCCACCTCAGAAAGCAAGCCTCTGCTAACTGAGCTCATCCCTGCAAACAGGTGGTTTCAGCACGTCTCGGGGAGTCTTCTGGGGTTTGGAGAAGGAATGCTGTTGGTACACTTCACCTGGCAAGCATCCTCTGCCGCTGAGCAAAGTGTGAAAGCAAAGCAGGAGCTTTTGGCAGGGGGAGGAGAGGTATTTTTGTAGTGTGAAGGCAGCGACAGCTCCGTTGGGCAGGTACCCTGGAAGCTGGCCCTGCGCTGCCTGCTCCAACGGCTGTGTTTACAGCTCAGCAGCCACAGCACCTTCAGCACAGGGGAGGCACTTCATGGCTCAAGCTTTGGGGGTTGCTGCCTCAACTACCCATGAGCTACCAGCTAGCTGCTGCACACAAACCTCACCAGAACATCAGTGCATAAGGAATTGGTTGGATGATAGCATCCAAAGGGTCAGGGGCTCGATGCCCAGATGGAGACAGGTGACAAGTGGTGTCCCTCAGGGTCTGTACTGGGACCAGTGCTGTTCAATGTCTTCATCTCTAACACCAACAGTGAGATTGAGGCACTCTCAGCAAGTCTGCAGATGATAGCAAGCTGAGTGGTGCAGCTGATGAGACTGAAGGACAAGATGCCATCCAGAGGGGCCTGGGCAGGCTGGAGAGGTGGAATGAGGAGAACCTCATGAGGTTCAGTAAGGCAAAGTGCAAGGTCCTGCACCTAGGTTGAGGCAATCCTCAATATCAGTCTGGGCTGGGGGGTGATGAAATTGAGAGGAGAAAAGGACTTGGTGCTGGTGCATGAGAAGCTGGGCAGGAACCAGCAATGGGCACTTACAGCCTGGAAGACCCATGGCAGCCTGGGCTGCATCAAAAGCAGTGTGGCCAGAGATGCAGAGATGGATGGAGAGAGGGGATCCTGCCCCTCTGCTCTGCTGAGACCTCACCTGCATCCAGCTATGGGGTCCCCAACACAAGAGAGACATGGACCTGCTGGAGCAGGTCCAGAGGAGGCCACCAAGATCAGAGAGCTGGAGCAGCTCTGCTATGGGGACAGGCTGGGAGAGTTGGGGCTGTTCAGCCTGGAGAGGTGAAGGCTCCAGGGAGTCAGAACTACCTGAAGGGGGCTACAGGAAGGCTGGGGAGGGATTATTTAGAAGGGCCTGGGGGGCTAGAATGTGGGGCAATGGTTTGAGACTGGAGCAGGGGAGATTTAAGTTGGACATCAGGAGGAAGTTGTGCACAATGAGGGTGATGAAATACTGGATCAGGTTGCCCAGGGATGTGGTTCAGGCCCTGTCCCTGGAAACATTCAGTATCAGACTTGCTGTGTCCCTGGGCAGCCTGATGCAGCTGGAGGTGTCCCTGCTGACTGCAGGGGGGTTGACCTTTGAGGGTCCCTTCCTACCCAATGCAATCTGTGAGCCTGTGAATGTGTGAGTCAGGGGAAGGAGTCTGCGTTCAAGTCGTGAAGTAGCACAAAAGATGAGCCCTCAGTTCACTTCAGACTCTTCTTATGTAAACATAATGAATACCAAACCAGAGTCACACAAGTTAATTGCAGCAAAACTGTTCGTGCAGAAATGTTCTGTGAATGTTTTCAACTAGCTCAGGTTTAGGAAAATTATAAAAAGGTCATTGTAACAGAGCAAGGATTCCATTTGCAGAGGGCTTGCCAAGGTCATCTGTTTTAGCACCATCACTGGTAAGACCTCCTGTTGGCTGCTGTCACCTGTAAATGAGGGGCGGCCGCCTTCTTTCCACACCCTCTAATTCTGCTCTACTCAGAGGCCATGGTGATGGAACCACAGGAATTGTATCTGCAGTAATGTTCCAAATGACTGTGACACACTGAGGGGCTGATTTTGCTGCTGCAAGCAAGCTTGGGCAACTCAACTTCCAGTTGTAAAGAAAGATGGCACAGGAGGAGGTGTGGAGTCAGAAGTGCCAGGTACACACAGCTAGAAAACATAGAGCACAAAATCCCAGCATGGTGTGGGCTGGAAGGGACCTCTGGAGATCATCCATCCAACATCCCTGCTCCAGCAGGGCACCCACATCAGCTTGCCCAGCAGCACAATGCCCAGGGGGGGTTGGAAGCTCTCCAGACAAGGAGACTCCACAACCTCCCTGGGCAGCCTGCTCCAGGCCTCCAGCACCCTTACACCAAACAACTTTCTCCTTCTGTTCAGATGGAACCTCCTGGGTGCCAGTTTGTGCCCATTGCCCCTTGTGCTGTCCCTGGGCACCACTGACAAGAGTCTGGCCCCAGCCTCTTGCTCCCCACCTTTTATCTCTTGCTGAGCATTGCTCAGATCCCCTTTGGGGCTGCTCTTCTCCAGGCTCAACACCCCCAGGGCTCTCAGCCTTTCCTCCTCACAGAGCTACTCCAGGCCCTTCAGCATCTTTGTAGCCTCCACTGGAATCTCTCCAGCAGCTCTCTGTCTCTCTTCAACTGGGGAACCAAAATTGGACCCAGTCCTCCATCTTTGGCCTCACTAGGGCAGAGTAGGGATCAAAAACTTAAGGTCCTGAATTAAAAAGAAACAAACCCAACCCATGTCTGTGTGGTGGGCCCCCCCTGTCACACACCTGTTGTACTGTTGCCCTGGGTTCTGAATCAGTTTGCAGTGGGCATGGACACAGAAGGTGGTTGCAGATGCCAGCTCTGTGCCTGCCTGGCCTTGCAGTGGTGGGTGAGATCACACAGCTGTGAGGAGCCTATTTTGGGGGAAATCTATTTAGAGACAATTGCCTGCTGAAGTTCATGGCTCCACCAGTGAACAGCACGTTTCCAAGAGAACAGGCTGCTGCTCTGCCTGAAGCTGCTTTGGGGTGTTTCACCTTCAGCTGTGGCTCAGAATTGGGTCAAGCCGCAGGAACTAAGTGGTGTCCACCCCAGGTATCGGTCATTCAAGGAGATGGGTGCTCTGCTTTAGAGGGGACAGCTGATGGTGTTGGCCCACTGCTGAGCTGCTCTGAAGGCTTTCAAGGGCTTGGTAGCAAGCAGGGAATGCTTCTTTTCCAGGGTGGTGGCAGGTTGATACGTGAGAGAGTTGCCCTCAAGCATGTCCTGGTGGACAGCAAGTTATCCATGGGACAGCAATGTGCCCTTGTGGCCAAGAGGGCCAATGGCATCCTGGAGTGCATCGAGCCCTATGAGGAGAGGCTGAGGGAGCTGGGGTTGCTTAGCCTGGAGAGGAGGAGACTCAGGGGTGACCTTATTGCTCTCTACAACTACCTGAAGGAGATTGTAGCCAGCAGGTTGGTCTCTTCTCCCAGGCAGCCAGTACCAGAACAGAGGACACAGTCTCAGGCTGCGCCAGGGCAGGTTTAGACTGGATGTTAGGAAGAAGTTCTCTACAGAGAGAGTGATTGCCCATTGGAATGGGCTGCCTGTGGAGGTGGTGGAGTCATCTTCATTGGAGGTGTTCAAGAAGAGGCTTGATGGGGTGCTTGGTGCCAGGTTTAGTTGTTTAGGTGGGTTGTAGTATTGTATTTAGGTGGGTTGGATTGGTTGATGGGTTGGATGCGATGATCTTGAAGGTCTCTTCCAACCTGGTGTATTGTATTGTATTGTAAGAAAAGTGTCCAGCAGGGCTAGGGAGGTTCTCCTCCCCCTCTAGTCTGCCCTGGTGAGACCACACCTGGAAAACTGTCCAGTTTTGGGCTCCCCAGTTCAAGAGAGAAAGGAATCTGCTGGAGAGAATCCAATGGAGGCTACAGGAATGACTGGGGGACTGAAACATCTCTGCTGTGAAGAAAGACTGAGAGACCTGGGGCTGTTTAGCTGGGAGAAGGGAAGGCTGAGATTCGATCTGATCAATGTCTATAAATATCTGAGGGGTGGGTGCCAAGATGAAGGTGCCAGGCTCCTCTCAATGGTGTCCTGTGACAGGACAAGGAACAATGGATATGAGCTGGAACCCATGAAGTTGTTCGGTGTGAGGGTGCTGGACCCTGGAGCAGGCTGCCCAGAGAGGTTGTGGAGTCTCCTTGTCTGGGGACTTTCAAAACCTGCCCGGATGTGTTCCTGTGTGGCCTGCCCCAGGTGACTCTGCAGGGGGGTTGGACTGGATGATCTCCAGAGCTCCCTTTCAACCCCTGCCATTCTGTCCTTCTGTGTGTTGCCCCCCACAGTGATGCCCTGGAAACGGTGTAGCTTGAGACTACTTCTGCTGCTCGAGTGCACCCAGCAGTTGTTTCTCTGTGCTGCTTTATCAAAGGGATGTTAGAAAAATATGAAAGCAATAAGCACTGTTTGTGTGAACTTTGATGAATCTTTTCCATCTAACTGCCACAGCTCTGCTCAGTCTGCTGGAGGTCTGAACGTCCCCTTGGATATACTCATGATGAGTGTGATTTATACCAGCTTCTGTTCAGGGTTATTGGGGTGTTTGTCTTACTTTGTATCCCTTCCTAACTGCAAAGGAAGCAGAATGTAAGAGAGTTCTCCTGAGTGTATCTTGGGTGTGTGTACACACAAAACCCCTCACAGATTCCAACCACGTGGAATCGTTTTGGTTGGAAGAGGCCTTCGAAATCCTTGAGGCCAACCATTAACCCAACACTGCCAGGCGGCCACTAAAGCATCACAGAATGCCAGGGGCTGGAAGGGCCCTCTAAAGATCATCCAACCCAACCCCCCTGCCAGAGCAGGAGCACCTAGAGCAGATCACACAGGAACACATCCAGGCAGGTTTGGAAGATCTTCAGAGAGGGAGTCTCCCCAGCCCCCCTGGGCAGCCTGTTCCAGTGCTCTGTCACCCTCACAGGGAAATAATTCTTCCTCCTGTTTCCATGGAACTTCCTCTGCCTCAGCTTCCACCACTTCCCCTTGTGCTGGCATTGGGCATCCCCCAGCAGAGCCTGGCTCCAGCCTCTGGGCACTCACCCTGCACATCTTTATCAACAGGAATGAGGTCACCCTCATGCTCATCTTCTCCAAACTAAAGACTGCCAGCTCCCTCAGGCTCTCCCCATAAGGGAGATGTTCCACTCCCTTGGAACCATGGCCCTCAGCATCACATCGACACAGGTTTGCAATTCCTTCCGGGATAGGGACTCCACCGCTGCCCTGGGCAGCCTCTTCCAGGGCTTGACACAACCCTTTTGGGGAAGAATTTGTTCTTCATGCCCAACCTAAACCTCCCCTGGTGCAACTTGAGGCTGCTTCCTCTTGTGCTGTCACTTGAAGAGACTGAGCCCACCTCACTCCAGCCTCATTTCAGGGAGCTGTAGAGAGCCAGGTGATCCCCCCTCTGCCTCCTTTTCTCCCAGCTGAACAACCCCTGTTCCCTCAGCTGCTCCTCACAAGACCTGTGCTTCAGAAACAGATTTGTGCATCATGAAGTGTTTGTTTCATTGTTCAGCTTCTGCTAGAGAATGGCAGCAATTATCCACAAGTAAAGGCGTGATGAAGGAGGTGTGTGGTTTAGATAACAGTACCGGAGAAGGAGGATGCTCAGTGCACGGTGCTGCAGAAAAGCCTGCAGGCTGCAACCTTTTGTGAAGGGCCTAGCACAACTAGGACCCTGTTGAGTTTGGACAAGGGCCTGGTGATGGCAGAGGCATAGGAGATTAATAGCAGAGGAGTCCTGTAGCCTGAAGATCTTTCACAGAATCACAGGATGGTGGGGATTGGAAGGGAACTCTGGAGGTCATCCAGTCCAACTCCTCTGCCAAGGAAGGTTCACCTAAAGAAGGTCACAGAGGAACACTTGGGTTTTGAATGTCTCCAGAGATGGAGACTCTGCCACCTTTCTGGGCAGCCTGCTCCAGGGCTCTGTGACCCTTAAATTCAGCAAGTTCCTCCTCATGTTTAGATGGAACTTCTTGTGTTCCAGTTTGTGCCCATGATCCCTTGTCCTGTCGCTGGTCACTACTGAGAAAAGCCTGCTCCCATCCTCCTGACACCCACCCTTTAAACAGTGATCAGCATTGAGATCCCCCTCAGTCTGGTCTTCTCCAGGCAAAAAAGGCCCCAATTCTCTGAGTATTTCCTCGTCAAAGAGATGTTCCAGTCCCCACAGCATCTTTGCAGCCCTTTGCTGTACCCTCTCCAGCAAGTCCCTGTCTTTCTTGAATGTGGTAGCCCAGCACTGGACACAGTATTCCAGATGTGGCCTCACCTTTCCTAAACTCTCCCAACCACCAGTGATTTGCAGCTCAGAGAGCTCCACCATCAGAGGTGCTATCTACTGAAGATTTCTTGACTGGTTTCTCTCATTTCACCTTGTGTTAGTTGCCCTTCCAACCACCATAAACCACTGGCACTTCTGCAGAATTCACAGCTCGACTGTGCTGTGTGAAGAACCAGCTCAGTTTTGCAGTGTCACCGATTTGCTTCATTTGATGCCCCAAGATGTAGTGGCTGGTGAAAGAGCTTTACTTTGTTTCCCTGCTGGCTTTGTTCATGCTGTTTGTAAACGTGCAGGCTTCCATGGTGTGCTCAGTCAGTCACCTCTCACTTGACTGCAGGGCCTTCGCCTGTTTCCTTGCTCCTCCTTTCAAAGCTCTTCTGTACCTCCTGCAATTCTTAGTCCTCTTGTCAGTGCCTTCCCTAAGCACTCTGGGTGTGTTTTCTGTGCCCACTATCTCTCTCCTTTAGAGCAGCTGCTGATAGCACCGTGTAAGTGTCACATTCAATGTTCTGAAATTACCTGGATCTCCTTTGAAGCCCTCTAAAAAAATCCTTCCATTTGCTGCCTTCTGTTCCTGTGCTGCTGACGGAGCTCCACGTGGGAGACTGCCCATCACAGCAGAGCTGGTTTGTCTTCAGAGCCCCCAGATGAATATTGCCTGAGCCTGCTGATTGTCCTCCTCCAATACAAGCAGAGTAGTGTCTCTACAAGTGCATGAGCACTCAGCTATTTGTTCCATAACCCTGTCTCCTGACACTGCTGCTTGACCTGGTTCCTCCTGAGTGCCTTGTCAAGAGAGGGTCCAACATGGAAACTAAGACCTTCCACAGGGCACGCAGCAGAGGAGCAGTTGTATTCATGCATCTCAGGCTTTATCTCCTGACTGCTGCTCCTAGCTTGTGATCTTCTGGAGCTCTCAGGCTTCCTCACAGCCTTCTTGGGATGTTTGGAAAAGAAATTCTTAATCCCTGTAATGGGGATGTGGGTGGAAGTGGAAGGTGTTTCGTGGGAGTGGATTGAGGATTGACAGTTAGGGGCTGAATTCTGTTAGCTTTTCAGGTTTATGCATTTCCTTGCTTGCTCTAAAACCCCTTTTTGTTGGAAAAATGGCATTCCTCTGACCCTCTACCTTGCTGCCAAACCACACCGTTTCCCCCTGCGGTTGTTTTGATAGGGCAGGTTCCCTTTGCCTTGATGCCTGTGGTGGATTCTGGGTGATGTTCTGTTGCTGTGAGGGCTTTCTCAAGGCTGCTGGCTTTGATGCAGGCTGGCATTGCCACGTCCCCCAAGGTGCTGGTGCTGCACCTGTGTGTCAGCATTTCCTGGGCTCTGCCACCCCCAGCCTCTGCAGCTGGCGTTTGATGCCAGGCGCTCGGGGCCCATATGCCTGTGGGACAGGCAGCGGTGTGCGCAGATACAAGCACCCAGAACAGCGTCAGCTCCTGTTTGTTACCATACAGCTAGGAGACTCTAACCAGAGTGGATGCCCCTGACAGCCCCCTGACTCCCCAGGGCCCCTTGCAGACTGCCCATGGGGGGTGACCCTGCCTCAGAAGTGTCTCTGGCTGCTTTGCATCTGCAGAAGACGTTAAATGATCAGCAGGCATTTAAATCTCCATCCTCATTTTGTCCCTGCCCTTTATTAAAGTTCCTGCAGTCCAAGAGGCTTTTACATGGTCTGTGGCTTAATGGTTAAGGAACTGAAGCACTAACCAGGCTGTCTTTTGGCCTGCTGCCGGGGCTGCTCCTTGCCCTGGCAGCTTTCAGGGCTCTCTGCCTCTTGCTTTAAATCCCCAAACTCTGCGTGCTGCTTGCCGCAGCCCTGTGCCTTGCCTGCCTGCTCACCTGCCTGTCAGATCACTAATGAACCTGCACTCCTCTCTCTCAGGGCTACCTCCTGCCCTGGGCTGAACTCCTGGAGGCTGGGTTGCTTCAGAGGTGTTTCACAAGGGTGGGATTGTGTCCAGCTTGCTTACAGCATTGCAGCTGGCTCAGTTAATTCTCTGTCGCTGAAGCATAGCGCTTCCAGCAGCAATCCCTCTGGCCATTTCATACAGTCCTCCATCAGTCACCTCAATGTGCTTCTCCCCTCCACAAACTCCTGCAAAATGGCTCTTTTACTACCTGCACAGGGAGTAAAAGCCACTCCAGGGGCTGCACGGGTTGGCTCTGTGCCTTTATTAAGTCAGTGGTAAGTAACGCTGGAAACTATGTTAAGTGACACAGCAGAAATGTTTCCAAGTTGGTTTCTTACCAACCATCCCAGCTGCTGCTGCTGGCTGGCAGTATCAAAGTGTTGACACTGATATATTAGAGAGGTCACTAACAGAGTTTGGAAGACCAAAAGGTCTGAGTTTCCAGAATGGTCTTCTAATGGGTTCCTTAAATCATAGATTCATAGAATCATTTCGGTTGGAAGGGCCTTAAAGATCATCCAGTTCCAACCCCCCTGCCATGGGCAGGCACACCTCCCACCAGCCCAGGTTGCTCAAGGCCTCATCCAGCCTGGCCCCTCCAGGGAGGGGGCATCCACAACCTCCCTGGGCAACCTGTTCCAGTGTCTCCCCACCCTCACTGGAAAGAATTTTTTCCTCATGTCCAGCCTCAATCTGCCTTCTCCCAGCTCAAAGCCTTTGCTTCTCATCCTGTCACTCCCAGCCCTTGTCAAAAGTTCCTGCCCAGCTCTCCTGGATGCCATTCAGGTACTGGAAGGCTGCTCTAAGCTCTCCCCAGACCCTTCTCTTCTCCAGTCTCAACAGCCCCAATGTGCTCAGCCTGTCCCCTCAGGGGAGATTCTCCATCTCTGTGATAATCTTGGTGGCCTGTTCTGGACCTGTTCAATGCCCTTCTTGTGTTGGTGGCCCCTGAATTAGACACAGTACCCTAGGTGGGGTCTCACAAAAGCAGAGTAGAGGATCCCATCCTCTTTAGGCCTCTTCAGAAATCTCTTAGGAGGTTTTACTCATTTAGGGCTTCTTAGACCTGATAAATGGGGGAATTATCTCCATATAAACCCAAAAATGTATGTCCTCAAAGTAAATTGTAGAGATCCTGGCCTTGTATTTCGTTTGGCGAAGAGGCAATGAGTACTCTGTGGCTGGAACACGTTCTGCATCCATCACTACAGGTGTTCTGTGGTTTACACGTGACTGGAGGACTAACAGTTTAATGTTCCCTGCTGGCATGTGTGTGGTTGCAGGCAAGCACTGTGCAGGAAGCTGGGAACGTGCAGCGAGCACCCACTCTGTGAGAGCAGGGAGTGGCTTGGGTGTGGTGCTGGGGAGGGTGCTGGCAGGGGCGGGGAGGGGCTTGCAAATGTTTGGAATAAGGGCTTGGGCAGTCCAGGGGAGGAATAGGGGAAGAAGTCCAGGGAGAATTGAGCTGAGCTCAGCTTTTCTGTTGGTGAATCGAGTACAAAGAGGGGCAGGAAGTGTGGGTGCAGGGGGTGGGTGGAGTGCTGAGGCTTTTGCTGCGTGGTGTGGAAGGGCAGCTGTTCGCTGCTGGAAGCTTAGCGACTAATGCTTGGCAGCACCTTGGTTTACAAGAGCAGGTCACTAACTGAGCCAGTGCCATGCTGATGACTGCAGCAGAAAAGGAGCTATTGCCATCTAAATCCTCCTTCCTTTGCCACCAGAGAACCACATTCTAGAAGATGTAAACAAATGTGTCATCGCTCTCCAAGAAAAAGACGTGGACGGCCTGGACCGCACGGCTGGGGCCATCCGGGGGCGTGCTGCCAGAGTCATCCATGTGGTCACCTCTGAAATGGATAACTACGAACCTGGGGTCTACACAGAGAAGGTCTTGGAAGCCACCAAGCTACTGTCCAACACAGGTAGGAGCTGCTTGCTGCCAAGAGCCCCACATTCATCTTGCTTACAGGCAGACGGGCAAGGGATACTAATGTAGCCCTGAAATGTATTCAAGGCTCCATTTACATAGAGTAATGGGAATTAGTGGGGGTTGTTTGCAGAGCTGTTGCAGTATGAGAGATGTAATTTTCCTGTGTTGACTGCCTTAAAACTCCACGGCACACAAGGTCTCCCTCGGTGCACTCGCTGTCGTCAGCCGAGCTGTAGGAAGCTGAAACACCAGGGAAATGAGTCCCAGGCAGTGAGTCAAGGCTTGAAAGTTGTGCTGAACCTCTTGTGTCAGGCTCTGCAAAAGTGTTCAGGATCCAGGAAGAAGATCTCTGCCATGCTATCATAGAGTGGCTTAGCTTGGAAGGGACCTCAGAGATCATCTACTCCAATCCCCCTGCCCGGGAACGCCTCTCAACTAGACTTGGCTGCTCAAGGCCTCATCCAACCTGGCTTTGAACACCTCCAGGGAAGAGGCATCCAGTGTCCCTGGGCAACCTATGCCAGAGTCTCACCACCCTCATGCTGAAAAACTTCTTCCTAAGATCCACTCAAACTCTCCTCTCCCTCAGCTTCAAACCCTCCCCCCCTGTCCTGTCTCTAGACACCCTCATGAAAAGTCCCTCTGCAGCCTTTCTGTAGGATGCCTTCAGGTGTTGGAAGGCAGCTCTAAGGTCCCCCTGGAGTCTTCTCCAGGCTGAACACCCTAACAAAACATTGAAGGTTGGTGGTGCCCCACACCTGCACAATAAACCTGGGTGTTTCTTGTGTACTAGCTGGTAAGTAACATCCATATAGGGTAAGGAATGCTTCTGGCTGCCGCAGTGAGCCCTGTGCCAACTGGTAGTTGTTGGGTTTGCTTTAATTACTTTGCTGAAGAATCAGGGGTGACACTGAAGAAATGAGCAGACTGTAAATGGTTCTCTGATGTTCTTCCCGGGGTGTAGTGAGTCACTGTAGTACAGCAGTGCAACCTGCCCTCTTCCACTGCCTTGTTAAACTTGAGCTTGGTGCTGGTAATAGCTGCTTGGTTTGGTTTGGTTTTTACCCCAAAACCCAACCTGCAGCTGCAGGGAACATTAAACAAACGCTTAGGATTTTACCCCATAGTTCCTAGCAGCTTCTCCTTGTCCACTGGAAGGGGGTGATAAACTTTTACTGTCCAAGGGGGAAAAACCCAAACAAATAGCAGCAGAGTAAATAGCAAATGAAATGGAGTGAGAGTCGGTGTCCTTCTCTAACAAGTGCTTTGAATTGAAATGGAAGCAGCGCCCAGCTCCCAGCCACAGCTAAGGAGGAGGCACAGGCATGTCTTTTACGGGAGCATGCAGCAGAAAGTGGCGTTGGGGTGGGGCCTGACTGCTCTTTTGTCTTCTCAACTCAGTTATGCCGAGGTTTACTGAGCAGGTAGAAGCTGCTGTGGAAGCCCTGAGCTCAGACCCTGCTCAGCCGATGGACGAGAACGAATTCATCGACGCTTCGCGCCTGGTGTACGACGGCATCCGGGACATCAGGAAAGCCGTGCTGATGATCCGGGTGAGCACAGCCTGCTTCAGCAGCAAGCTCGCCCTCTCTCTCTCTTTTTTTTTTTTCCCCACTCACTTTCCCCCTACTTTAGTGAACTGACAGGCATCAGTTTTATTGGGAGCAGACAGCGTGGAAGATTTGCGTTTAGCTCCTATTAACATGCCGAGTCTTAAAAAGCGCTAATCGCTCTGTGGAGTGCTTCAGAAGCAGGCTGTGATTCACGTTCATTAAACAGAGCTGAGCGCCCATGATAGCCCGAGCTGTGATGCTAAATACCCTTCATGCATCTTCTGTAATGTCATGTTAATGTCTTGCTTGTTAATGTGCTAAAATCACTGACCTTTGGTTTCACAACAGCAAGTGGATTCCGAAGGAAAGATGCTTTTTGATGGGTTGAGAGCCTAGAAGTAAAACTTGATGGCTGTTAAGGAAATGTTGAGAATTAATGCCAAAACAGGTTTGGGCTGCAGTTCCTAGAGCATGTAATTCGTTAATTGGTTAACCTCAGGAAGCAGGGAGCAGTTCGGAGAGGCTTTGTCTCCTCAGGTGTAGTGAGTGTGACTTGGAAGTCCTCTCGTTTCTGGCAGGTCAGGCAGCCTTTAAGCTGGTAGGAGGCATGGGGGAAAGACACAGAAAGGCTCCTGGAGTTCACTGAAG
Organism: Colaptes auratus; assembly: GCA_015227895.2. Lineage (NCBI taxonomy): Eukaryota > Metazoa > Chordata > Aves > Piciformes > Picidae > Colaptes > Colaptes auratus. Next base: position 24,738 of record JAAWVA010000236.1, read on the forward strand.
GGATGCAGAAAAGAAAGTTCTGGGCCACAGTTCTTGAAGCTGAGCCTGGTAAAAATGGGCAGGAGTCAGGCACAGCAAGAACAAGTGTCAAGGGTTGGTTCCTTCTTTTGCTTTCCCCGTGTACTCTGACTCAAGCACAGATGCCTGGCGGAGGAGCTGGCTTTGTCTGTCAGAGTGGTAACTATGGCAGAGGCACTTCGGTGAGAAGTAAATTAAGGGCCCAGAATATGTGTGATTATAGTAACCAGTGCAGTAATATCTGC
>JAAWVA010000237.1:0-25000 GCA_015227895.2 Colaptes auratus
GGAAGAGAGCCTCAAAGCTCATCTTGTCCGACCCCCTCAGCACTCAGCAGGGACAGCTCCAACTAGAGCGGGCTGCCCAGGGCCACACCAAGTCTGAGCTTGAATGTCTCCAGGGACAGAGCCTCAAGCACATCCCTGGCAGCCTGTTCCAGTGTCTCCCCACCCTCACTGTGCAGAACTTCCTCCTGATGTCCATCCTAACTCTGCCCTGCTCCAGTTTCAAACCATTGCCTCTCATCCTATCCCCACAGCCCCTTCTGAACAGTCCCTCCCCAGCCTGCCTGTGGCACCAGGTACTGGAAGGCTGCTCTAAGGCCTCCCTGGAACCTTTAGATATTGAAATGTATCTCAGAAGTCTCCCTGGAGCCTTCTCTTCCCAGGCAGAACAGCCCCAACTCTCTCAGCCTGTCCTCTGAGCATCTTTGTGGCCCTCCTCTGGCCCTGCTCCTGCAGCTCCAGGTCTCTCTTGTGTTGGAGGCTGGACACACTGCTCCTACTCCTGGTGAGGTCTCAGCAGAGCAGAGCAGAGTGCCAGGAGGGTTGAGAGCAGTGGGAGTGTTGCATCCTGGTACAGCTGCAGCACATTGGCTCTGGAGTTCTTGGGGTTTTATATGCATAAACAAAGCCAAAGCACAAATAACAAACCAAAGAGCTTCAGCTCTTGCCTCTGCTCTGCACATCAAAGCCAGCCTGGGGTTTTTCATTTGTTGCCAGACAGGAATTGCCAGGTTTAATTAAGAATTAATGGGTGCCACCCATTGAGTTAAAATGGTCCAGAAAATGGACTAGTTGGGCCCAAGAGATGCCATCACAGGCTTTAGTCACAGCTCCACCCACTGAAGTGTTTGCCTCCAGTTAGAGGACCAGAAGTCACATCCCTGCTGTGGCTCAGAGCAGGTGGCCTGGCCACTTAACCCTCCCAGCTTGAAACTGCCCCTGAGTGAGTGAGGGACAAGTGCTCAGTGGGTGGAGCAGGGAGCTGGCTGCATGATCCTGGCTGCAGAGCCCTTTGGGGGTCACAGAAAGAGGCACAATGTTCTAACAGTGCTGTGCCAGAGCCTTGCTGCAGCTGATCTGCTTGCTGGAACAGTTTCACCCAGTGCCAGTGCAGATGTTGTCAGTTGTGGAATGGCTGCTCTAGGCCCAGAGGCTACATTGCAGGTTGAGTACTGTGTCCAGTTCTGGGCTCTCCTGTTCTGAGAGAGGCAGAGGACTACTGGAGGGAGGCCAGCAGAGGCTACAAGGATGCTGAGGGGCTTGGAGCATCTCTGAGAGGAAGAAAGGCTGAGAGCCCTGGGGCTGGTGAGCCTGGAGAAGGGCAGCCCCAGAGGGGATCTGAGCAATGCTGATCAGTGTCTGAAGGGTGGGGGCAAGAGGCTGGGGCCAGACTCTTGTCAGTGGTGCCCAGGGACAGGACAGGAGGCAGTGGGCACATTCTAGATCTCAGGAGGTTCCACCTAAACATGAGGAAAAAAACTCCTTTGCTATGAGGGTGCCTGAGCACTGGAACAAGCTTCCCTGAGAGACTCTGGAATCTCCTTCTCTGGAGAGATCCCAACCCCACCTGGCCATTGGGATCCTGGGCAAGCTGCTGTGGGTGCCCTGCTTTAGCAGGGGGAGGTTGGACCTGATGATCTCCAGAGGTCCCTTCCAGCCCCACCATGCTGGGATTGCTCAGATGCTGTTGCTCAAGCAGATGAATTTCTTCCTTCTGGTGATCTGAAAGCAGTTCATACTTCCCCCCTTTAGTTAGAAATGGAACAAAATGTCCTCTTGTCAGTCTAAGCTCTGCTCAGGCAAGGACATGTCACTCAGCAAGGCAAACATTGCCTCCTCTCAAAACAATCTAGGCCTCCCACCTCCTGAAGCAGGCTGCACCTGTGAGCAAGAGGTGAGTTTGGTTAGCATGCACGAAGCAAGGACAACTCCTGCATCAGTTTTGGGGCTCATGGAGTGCATTATTTAATGGCCATGATGCTTCTGTGGCTGTAATCACCTTTTATTTCAACCACCAGGGTGGTGTTCTTGAATGAGTTGAAGCAGGTCTCCAAAGTGCAGAGTCCAGCACTGTGCCCTGAACTGCCACTTAAAAGAGATTAAAAGCAGAGCTCCTGGAGAAGGGTTTTAAGGCTTCTTCACAGGGACAGTCACACCACAGCAGAGTCATTCTTCTCTTGAGGCTTCTTGTCTTTGTCTGGAGCACAGCTGGGTGTGGGGAGAGGCCTTGGGAAAGGGGTGGAGGGAGGGCAGCGAGGTTGTGCCACCTGGTTGGCAGCTGTTTCAGGGGCAGAAGCTGTGGGCTTGTCATGATGAAGTGGTGGGAAATCCTCCTCTCCCTGCAGAGGGAAGGACATGCAGTCAGAGTGTTTGAGCTTGTGCTGCAGAGGCTTGCTCAGGTAATTCCCAAATTACAGCTCTGGTGGTTCACAGAGAGGCAGGATGAGGAGCTTCACTGAGGTTTGTTCTCCAGGCAGTGCTGTGCAGAGTAGCCAAGGCTGGGGCACAGTCCTGCAGCTCACCAGGCTGCACAAGAGCTGCTGTTTGTAAGTGCTGGTGTGAAGGGAAAGGCAAAGGATTGCACAGGCTGACAATGAGAATGCCCCTGGATAGCCAGCAAAGGGAAAGCAGCACTTGTTCCCCAAGACAAACATGAGCAGTGTGTTGCAGCCTTCCCTTCAAGCAAGGTGAAGTGAGAAAAGCTTGAGAGCTGCTTCAGTGTGGACACATGGAGCTACCCAGTTCAAGTCAGCTTTATCCTCATGCTGTTGAACCTCTCTTGTTCTAACTTGGGAAAACTGGACCATGGCCCAGAGTGCTACAGCCTCTCAGTTTTGGAACACCTCCAGGGATGGTGACTCCCTGGGCAGCCTGTTCTACTCCCTGACCACTGAAGCCATTCCTACTATCCAACCTAAACCTCCACTGGAGCAACTCGAGGCTGCTTCCTCTCTCTGTTTTCAGTTAGTTGAGAGAAGCTAACAGCAGCCTCACTCCAGCCTCCTTTCAGGGGGTTGTAAGGAGCAGTGAGGTCTCCTCACAGCCCCCTCTTCTCCAGACTAAACAACCTCACCTCCCTCAGCATCTTCTTGTAAGACCTTCCTGAGACACTTGAAGGTGTCCAGAGAAGGGCAACAAAGCTGGGGAGGGGAGGCTGTGAGGAGAGGCTGAGGGAGCTGGGGTTGCTTAGCCTGCAGAAGAGGAGGCTCAGGGGAGACCTTCTTGCTCTCCACAACTCCCTGAAGGGAGGTAGTAGCCAGGAGGGGGTTGGTCTCTTCTGCCAGGCAAGCAGCACTTGAACAAGAGGACACAGTCTCAAGCTGTGCCAGGGGAGGTTTAGGCTGGAGGTGAGGAGAAAGTTCTTCCCAGAAAGAGAAATTGGCCCTTGGGCTGTGCTGCCCAGGGAAGTGGTGGAGTCCCCATCCCTGGAGGTGCTTGAGAGGGGATTGGATGTGGCACTTGGAGCCATGGCTTAGTTGTCAGGAGGTGTTGGGTGCCAGGTTGGACTCGATGCTCTCTGAGGTCTTTTCCAACCTTATTGATTCTGTGATTCTATGACCTGCTCTCCAAACACCTCACCAGCTTTGGTGCCCTTCTCTGTACCCCAGCAAGGCTCAACCAGCAGAGCTGTGGAGGCTCAACCAGCAGAGCTGTGGAGGCTCAACCAGCAGAGCTGTGGAGGCTCAACCAGCAGAACTGTGATGTTTTTCCCCCAGGGAGCTCTCTAAGTTCACATCTGCTGGGTTATTCTCAGGCTTCAAGGATGTTTCACACCAAGAGTGCAAGTGGAGGGAAGTTTTGCTCTGGTCCTGCTCTTGTGTTCTCAGTGAGGCTGCTGCAGGGAGCTGGGTGAGGGAAGTGGGCCCTGTGAGGTGAGGGGGGACAGAATTCCCTTCTCTCTCTCTCTGTAGATCTACATTTTTAAGGGCTCATGCTGATTATGCTGGGGAGGCTGCAAATGCAGAGAGGCTTTGTATGCAAAGAGGCTTTTGTGCATGGCTTGGGGAACACAGCTTCTCCTGATCACTTTTCCCACTAATTGGGAGCAAATCTGTCCTTGGTGTTAGCTTCCTAAAAAAAATGAGCCTGAAAGCCTCAAGCTGTCAGAGTGTCAGAGCTCCTCTTGCTCCCTTAGAGCAGCACAAGTGCTTGGTGCCTTGGAAAGCTGACAAAGCCCCATTGAGGGAAAGCAGAGTGAGGATCTTAATTAGAAGGGTGGGAGGTCTGCCTGGCACATGGTCCTGGGACCCCTGGCTGTCTAGAACAAAGCTCCCATGACAGTTTCCTGAGGAGGAGTGGGAAAGGGGACTGTGGAAGCTCTAATTAGGGAGGTAATTAAGGGACAAGTTTTCTTTGGCACTGGAGAATGTTTTACAGCTACTGCTGGGCTTCTGACAAGTCTGCAGATGTCAGGTGTTGACATGAGTGTTTCAGCACTCAGTTTGCTGTGGGGTGAACTTAACCATTGTGCAGCCAGCTGAAAACTGCAGGGCAGGGGCCTGTGCTTTGGTAAGCTCTTCACATGGGCACACTCGGAGCTCCCCAGGTGTCTGGGGAGAGGAGCTGCTGCAGAGTCCCAGCCATTGCTGCAGCTTCAAAGGCAAGGAATCTGAGCAGCCTGGCCTGGTGGGAAGTGTCCCTGCCCATGGCAGGAGGGTTAGGACTAGGGGGAATAGGATGAAGCTGGAGGTGGGGAGATTCAAGCTGGAGGTGGGGAGATTCAGGCTGGACATGAGGAGGAAGTTCTTCACCGTGAGGGTGGTGAAGGCCTGGAATGGGTTGTGCAGGGAGGTGGTTGAGGCCCCGTCCCTTGAGGTGTTTAAGACCAGGCTGGACGAGGCTCTGTCCAGCCTGATCTAGTGTGGGGTGTCCCTGCCCATGGCAGGGGGGTTGGAACTAGCTGATCCTTGTGGTCCCTTCCAACCCTAACTGAAACTATGAAACTAGGGTTGGAACTGGACAGGTGATCCTTGAGGTCCCTTCCAACCCTTCTATGAAAAGAGGCTGGGACTACAAAACAGCTGCAGTGGGAACTTTAACAGTGGTAGCTGAAGGCAACACTTGCCAGCAGTTGGTGCTCTTTACAGCCTCTGTCACGTCTGAAGAGCTGTGAGGTGCTTGCTGAGCCCCTGAAGCTCCCAAGTGCCCAGCTGGCCGTGCATGGGCTGCTGGCAGTGCAGGACTGTGTGTGCCTGTGAGAGCAGAGCTTTGTCACCGGCTGGAACCTGGCCCGTGGCAGCGCCTGGCAGCCTTTGCCCAGTAGCTCTGCAGAGTGCTTGACCTGGGTAAGGGTTCCAAAGAGCATCAAACATGAGCCAGGGGGTAGGGAGGTGGCACACAGATGGCTGCCAGCATAAAGCAGGAGTGGACAATGGGATGCTGATCATTCTTCCGGGCTTAGGCAGCAGAGCCCCTGACCCCTGCACGCAGCACTGAGCTGCACAGATGGACTTGGAGCTCTTCCTTGTATTCGCCGTGGCTGCCCTGGTGGGGATTGGAAGCTGTGGTGGTGTTTTTGCTCTTGCCTGGGAGCTTGGCCAGGACTTCTTCCTGAGACATCCTCACCTTTGTTCCCTTTAAGTGTCACAAACCCCTCTGTACAGCTTCCTTGAGCAGATGCTGCTCTCCTCTTCTCTGCTTTCAAGGCTCATTCCGTGTAGTGCTTTGATGTGCTTTTGTCCCTCAGGCAGGACCTACTCTGCTGTTGATAAAAGTCAAGGAGGACATGTTTTAACCTCCTAGGCTGTGCTTTATTCTAATCTCTGTGGCACATTGAAAGGCTTTTGTCAGACAGTCTCAGTGAACTCTTGTCATCCTGTAATGAAGAAACAGGAGCCAGGGGGTCAGCAGGGCAGAAAGTCCCTGGTTATTAGTGGGACAGGCATTGAACCAGAGCAGGGAATGATTCCTGTTTAGACTGAGGGCTTGGATACCTGGGAGTGTTCTAATCAGGGTTTGTCAAAGTGCTCACTCAATTAGAATAATGGTTCCTGACCCTCACTTCCCCCCCTCCCCCCTCCCAGCCAGCATTGCCTGCATTAGAACTACTTAGAAAAGGGAATTTTAATTGGGCAGAGAGATTGCAAAAGCCTGGTGGGACTACAGCAAAGAGGTGCAAAGGAAAAGAGGAGGCAACCCCCCTCAGAGGGTTTTCCCTTGGGCTCACTGCAGTGGGACCCAGTTTGGTGGCTTGGATGCAGCCTGGAGAAAAGAACCCTTAGAAGCTTTGGCAGCAGTTTGCCAAAGCACTGATTGAAGTCCTTTGCCACCTCCTCCTGTGACTGTGAGCAGCATTCTGCTGTTGCTTTGGCTCTTGGGAGTGGGCTTAAAGGTGCCAAGGACTTTGCGTGGTGTTGAGATGTGGCTGCAGCCCTGCAGGTGCAGTCCTGCTGCAGGCAGCAAGATCAGGTCAGCCCAGCCCCCTCTGCCACCCTTCAGCCAGCCTTTCCCTTGCATTGTGCCCACTGCTTGTGAGGAATCTGAAGCTGAACTTCCCTGCCCTTGGCAGGGAGGTCGCAGTGGATGATCTCTAAGGTCCCTTCCAACCTCAGCCATTCTGTGATTCTGCTTCAAGGAGCATGTGAAATACCACAGGGCTCTGGGCTGTGTCTCTGTGTTGGCTGCTGCAGGCTGATTGCCCTGGCAGTGCTTTCCATGGGAGAAATTCCCTGTCCTTCCTGAGTGGAAGACAGGGATGGGATGGGACTAAGGGGTTTGGTTTTCTTTGCTTATTTTTCTGGTGGGTCTCCTGAGCCCAGCAGCCAGCCCTGGGCCACATGCTTTGTGTTTCCTTAGTGCAGTGGAAACCTGATCCCCTGCAGCTCCAGACCCCGGGGCAGCAGGACTGTCCTTTTTCTTGTGTTTGTGTTTGAGGACAGCCCTGCTTCCCCGGGGATCATTTGTCCCAGGTCACTCGAGGAGTAGCTGCGGCTTGCCCACCCCTGGAGGCATTCGGGGGTGGAATGAATGGGAGGGATGGGAGGGTTTTGCTTCTCTGAGCAGTTTCCAGTCTGGATGGAAGGACTCTGAGGGGAACACAGGAGCCCACGGATGCCATCCCCACAGCCTTCCCCTTCCAGCTGGGGTTCTGGAGCCTGAGGCTGGGGGCAGGAGCTGCCCTCTGGGGAGCGGGGAGCCCCTCTGGACCCTGCTGTGCCGTGAGTATTGCCCGCGGCTCCCGGCGCTGCGGAGGGACCTGGATCTGCTCTGGTGGCAAACTGGCCTGGAGAAAGAACAACCACCAAGCCTAAAAACCTATTTTTTGTAATCTTTGAGCCTTCAGGAATGGAATTTTCCAGTGTCCCAGCAGGCTCCTTTTATTTTTGCCCCCTCTCACACTGTGCATGAAAAGCAGCTCCGTGTGGGAAGCTCCGTGTGGGAAGCTCCGTGTGGGAAGCTCCGTCTGGAGGTGTTTGTTGGACTTGGCCAGAGTGAGAGGCACAGGGATTTCCTTAAGTGGGCACAGCCTGGGCAGGGCAATGGGCACTCCCACCTGTTTGAAGTGCTTTGGTGGGAACCAGCCGCAGCAGGAGAGGCAACACGAGCTCCACTCCCAGCAGCGCTCCCCTCTGAGCCGCACTGCCGCCAGGAGCACTTGTCCCAAGTGGTGGCACCGCCTGATGAGGCCTCTGGAGCCAGTCCGATGCTACCCAGAAGCTCAGCCCTGCGTCTACCGCTGTAGGTATTCAGCCTTCATTTCAACTGCAGGCCCTGAGTGCCCTTATTTTGTGCAGGGGAACTGAGGTGCTCAGCGTACAGGTGAGAGGAGTCCTTCAGGACCGGGGTGGTGAGATTGGAATGGGCTGCCCAGGGAGCTTGTGGATGTCCCCTCCCTGGAGCTGTTCCAAGGCCAGGCTGGATGAGGCCTTGAGCAACCTGGGCTGGTGGGAGGTGTCCCTGCCCGTGGCAGAGGGGTTGGAGTGGATGGTCTCTGAGGTCCCTTCCAACCCAAGCCATGCTGTGATGTGCACTGGATCCAAAGGGTGTGTGAAAGCTTGGGTTTGGGGAGTTTGTGTCTCTACTAATGTATTGCAGCACTGATAAAATCCCCAGCTGCATGCTCCCCAGTCTCTTGATTCTGAACTTGCCTTGTGGGACTTCTTGCTCTTGAGAATGCCTTGGGACCAGGGAAGTGATCTTGCCCCTGTACTGGGCACTGGTGAAGCCACACCCTGAATATTGGATTCAGTTTTGGGCCTCTCACTCCAAGAAGGACATTGAGGGGCTGGAACAGGTCCAGAGAAGGACAACAAAGCTGGGGAAGGGTCTGGAGAACAGGGCTGGTGAGGAGCAGGTGAGGGACCTGGTGTTGCTTGGTCTGGAGAAGAGGAGGCTGAGGAGGAACCTCCTTGCTCTCTACAACCCCCTCAAAGGAGGTTGGAGTGAGGTGGGAGTTGGTCTCTTCTCCCTGGTATCAGGTGATGGAACAAGAGGAAGTGGCCTCAGGCTGTGCCAGGGGAGGTGCAGATTGGAGCTTAGGAACACTTTCTTTGCTGCAACAGTGGTCAGGGATTGGAAGAGGCTGCCCAGGGAGGTGGTGGAGTCCTCACTCCTGGAAGTGTTCAAGAAATGTGTGGCCATGGCACTTTGGGACATGGTTTACTGGCCTTGGTGGGGTTAGATCAATGGTTGGACTTGATGATCTTAGAGGTCTTTCCCAACCAAGCCAGTTTGATGGTTCAGTGATTTGTAGGCTGCAGGACAGACTCTGTCCTTGATTTTTTGGCACAAGCTCTGTTACCTTTGCACAGGAATGGGACCTTGCATCTCCTTTGCCTGAGGCCCTCAGGGCAGTTGGTGCTGCTGTAGAGTCTGAAGTGAATTTTACAGGGCAGTTTGCAGCCTTCCAGCCAGGTGAGTGCTGAGAGAGAGGAGTGCACCCCTGCAGGGACAGCCAGCTGCTCAGGCCTGCCTCATACCCTGGCTGTGGCATCCTATCAAACTGCACTGTGGGTCTTGCAACACAGGAATGTGGGGGCCTGAGGGGAAAATACCTGAGGATGCCACATCCACGCCTTGGCTTCCTCTGGCTTTGTCATCTCTGGGTGCTGGAAAATCCTTAGTAAGCATCAAGCAGCACTTGCCTCCAACAGTTGGCTTAGGAGAAGGGAAGGCTCCAGGGAGACCTTAGAGCAGCCTTCCAGTAGGATGGGATGGGATAGGATAGGATAGGATGGAATGGAATGGAATGGAATGGAATAGGATAGGATGGAATGGAATGGAATAGGGTAGGATAGGATGGAATGGAATAGGATAGGATAGGATAGGATAGGATAGGATAGGATAGGATGGAATGGAATGGAATAGGGTAGGATAGGATGGAACGGAATGGGATAGGGTAGGATAGAATGGAATGGAATAGGATAGGATAGGATAGGATAGGATAGGATAGGATAGGATAGGATAGGATAGGATGGAATGGAATAGGATAGAGTAGAGTAGAATAGAGTAGAATAGAATAGAATTAACCAGGTTGGAAAAGACCTTTACATGAAGGAGGCTACAGGAGAGCTGAGGAGGGACTCTTGACAAGGGCTGGGAGTAACAGGATGAGGGGCAGTGGCTTGGAGCTGGAGGAGGGGAGATTGAGTCTGGAGATGAGGAAGAAATTCTTCCCAGTGAGGGTGGGGAGACAGTGGAACAGGCTGCCCAGGGAGGTTAGAGAGATAAAACCCAAATCAGCTGAGCTAGAGAGTTGTGTCTCTTGACAGCATGAGGCTCATGACTCAGAGTGGCAAATTCAATCACACAGCAACCTGCTGCTAGAGTTTTTAAAGCCATTTTCTGGCTGACTAAGCCCCAGTGGATGAGGTGGGACCCTGTGCAACACGTCCTGGGTTCACAGCAGTCCCTCACTGCCAGCTGTGCGAGGGCTGCCTGGGAGCTGGGGCACTGCAGTCTGTAGATACCTGCTCGAAAGGCTCCCTGATTGATGAGCTCCTGAATTCTCAGCAGAGAAGTGAATGCAGGATGGAGGTTTAGGGTGGGAAAGGTCCACAAGAGTGAAAGCTTTTTCAGACCACCCACTTGGAATGCAGGGGAGAATCTGCATGACCTGTGATGGGAGAGACAGGGCTGGTGACTTGTAGTGGGCACTTGAGACAGCTCATCCATTGATGACCAGAGGCTCCCTCCCTCCCTCCCTCCCCAGCTGCATAAACAGACTGGTTCTGCAGAGGAGGATTACCCAATCATGCTGACAGCTTTCTGTCTGGGCTGTGCACTTAATAATAATCAAAGCCAACTGGAAATAAAGGCTCCCTGATGAGAGAAGCATGCTCCCCAAATTTGCTTCCTATTTCTCCATGGACAAAATCCAAGTCATTGGGGTTTGGGGTTTTTCAGCTGTAGTCTGCTACCCAAAAGCTGCTCCTGACAGGGGCTGGCTTTTCATATCAGGGCTCTGCTTCATGTCAGCTTCTCCCAATGAAATCAACACTATCACCTAATGCTGATGTGATTACTTTTATAAGTCACAAGTGATGAATGGCAGAGGAAGGCAGGAAGAGAAACAAGCACTGGAGTAATAAAAGAGATGCTTTTCAAGTGGGGAAATTGAAGTCAGTCTTCTCCAGGGCTGCTGTTTTGACTGCCAACCAGTCTGGCCTTTTATACTGCTCCTCTAGGAAAAAGGGAAATGTACAGCTCAGAAGGGTCCAAGAAAAGAGGTTTGTTGTAAATGCTGTGCAGGCTACAAAGGGTTGGGTCAGTGGTTGGACTTGGTGGTCTCCAGGGTCTCTTGCAACCAAAGTAGGGTCAGAGAAAAGAGGTTTGTTGTAAATGCTGTGCAGGCTACAAAGGGTTGGGTCAATGGCAAGCTATGAAGGGTCAATGGTTGGACTTGGTGGTCTCCAGGGTCTCTTGCAACCAAAGTAGGGTCAGAGAAAAGAAGTTTGTTGTAAATGATGTGCAAGCTACAAAGGGTTGGGTTAGTGGTTGGACTTGGTGGTCTCCAGGGTCTCTTCCAACCAAAACATGGTCAAATTAAATGCATTTGTTGTCAATGCTGGGCAAGCTATCAAGGGTTAATGGTTGGACTTGGTGGTCTCCAGGGTCTCTTGCAACCAAAGCAGGGTCATAGAAAAGAGGTTTGTTGTAAATGCTGTGCAGGCTACAAAGGGTTGGGTCAATGGTTGGACTTGGTGGTCTTCAGGGTCTCTTGCAACCAAAATGGTTCTGTGGTTCTTTGGAATATCTCAGACTTGCTGTTGGCTTCCTGCTGAAGCTGGAAAGGGTAAGCAAGGCTCAGCTGATCAGCCCCCAGCCCGAGGTGGCTTGGGACTGGGCTGTGTTGGATGTGTCCATCAAAACTCAGGATCACAAAGGCTTTGCCACAAACCACTGCTTGTCACCATGGTTGTTATTCCCTCTCCAGGAAACCTGTGCAGAGCTTGTGAGGGTGGTAGTGTTGCAAGTGCTCTGGTAGCCCAACAGACTGATTCATTGGGGATGATGTTCTGGCAAGCCAAGAATTGCTCCTGAAACCACACAGACAGGTGGAGTGTGTTTAGAAGTCTCTTCTGCTCCATGCTCCAGAGCCCCAGCTGCCTCAGCCCTGCCTCAGCAGGGAGATGTTCCACTGCCTTCAGCAGCTTTGTGGCTCTGGGCTGGACTCTTACAAGCAGTTCACTGAGGTCCTGCTTGAACTGGACACAATATTCCAGATGTGGCCTTACCAGGGCAGAGCAGAAGGGCAGGAGAACCTCTCTGACCTACTCACCACAGCCCTTCTAAAGCACCCCAGGATGGCCTTGGCCACCAGGGCACATTGCTGGCTCAGGAGCATCCTTCTGCCCACCAGGACCCCCCAGGTCCTTTTCCCCAGAGCTGCTCTCCATTAGTCGGGTCCCCAACCTAATTCCTCCTGCAGACCTTGCTCCTTTATGAAGGTTTTCCATTCTCTAGCTGAAGAGCAGATCCCTTGGCCCTGGGAGGAGGGAATTGTGAGTCTGGAGAGTGTGTTTTAAAAGCTCCATCTGCCTTTGAAGCCTGTGGGGTTTATTTCTTGACCAGGTGCCTTATCAAGCTGAGCTCTTCTTTTGCTCCAGGGAGAGGAACATTCTTGGCAAAGCAGAGCACTTAGGGATTGTGGCTCTTGCAATGAGAGGTCCCTGAAAGGAAGCAGAGGAAGTCAGTCCCTAAAGTATCTCCAGAAGAAGATGACTTTGAGTCAAGGGCCTTGGGACTGAGGGGATTTGCCCCAGGAATGTTTGTGTCTGACAGGTTTTGCACAAGCAGGGAGCAGTAAGAAATCGTTGTGAAGCGTTTTGTGCATGTGGAATGGTCCAGAACACAGGACTCTGACCCAGCTGTGCTGCCAGACAGGGTGCTGGAGGCATGGGGACAGCAATGGGGGGCACCAGTGGAGAGGCTGAGGGAGCTGGGATTGTTTAGCCTGGAGAAGAGGAGGCTCAGGGGAGACCTCATTGCTCTCTACAACTCCCTGAAGGGTGGTTGTAGCCAGGAGGGAGTTGGTCTCTTCTCTCAAGCACCCAGCACCAGAACAAGAGGACACAGTCTCAAGCTGCACCAGGGGAAGTTTAGGCTGGAGGTGAGGAGAAAGTTCTTCACTGAGAGAGTTGTTCACCAGTGGAATGTGCTGCCCAGGGAGGTGGTGGAGTCACCATCCCTGCAGGTGTTCAAGAGGGGCTTGGATGTGGCACTTGGTGCCATGGTCTAGTCATGAGGTCTGTGGGGACAGGTTGGACTCGATGATCTTTGAGGTCTCTTCCAGCCCTGGTGATTCTGTGGCAGGGTGAAGGGTGGTTTGCTGGCTGTGACACTGACAGAATTCATCAAGGAGTGATGGGGTTAGGTTCTGCAGGGAGCTGGGCTTCGGTATGAGGGCCCTCCTGCAGAGCTGTCAGCGTGAGGGTCGTGCTCCTGGCAGTGTCACTTCTCCCTTGCCCTTCCTCTCTGCCTGGGAGCACTCCACTGACTGTCTTCTGGGTTTGGTTTGCAGTCCCTCGGATCAATGGGCACCCGAAACTGGACAGGCACCGCGAGCACCCCCCTGGGTACGACAGCTCCTCCACCATGATGAGCAGTGAGCTGGAATCCAGCAGCTTCATTGACTCTGATGATGATGACAACACAAGCAGGTAGGGCACTGCCACAGTCGCTGTCAAGTGCTGTCTGCATCTGTTTCCCAGCCCCTTGACTCTACTCTGAGCGTCCCTAGAGGTGCTGGCTGGGGGGATGAGAGGATTTCTGCCTTCTCTTTTCATTTAGTCTTAATCTTCTTCAGTTCCCCCCTTCTTTTCTTTTGTTCCCTGCTGCCTCTGATTTGGGGGTTTGGATTGGCCATTTGGGGGTTTGGATTCCAGTGGCCTTTGGATTGCCCATTGGAATGGGCTGCCCAGGGAGGTGGTGGAGTCACCATCACTGGAGGTGTTTAGGAAGAGTCTGGATGGGGTGCTGGGAGCCATGGTTTAGTTGATCAGATGGTGTTGGGTGATAGGTTGGACTGGATGATCTCAAAGGTCTCTTCCAACCTGGTTAATCCTCTCCTATCCCTTATCCTATCCCTATCCCTATTCTATTCTATTCTATTCTATTCTATTCTATTCTATTCTATTCTATTCTATTCTACTCTATTCTATGCCATTCCATGCCATTCTATTCCATTCCATTCCCTGCCATGCCATGCCATTCTGTTCCAACCCAGCACTGGGAATTCATCATGTTGTGTATAATCACCATAAAGTTATTGGAGTCACTTTCCAAGCTGCCTATAGTCACTGTTCCCATTAAGAGCAGAAACTCTCTTCCTGCTCTTCCCTTTTTAATAGCAAGGGTGATCACAATTGAAGATCAAAGCCCTGTGCAACTCTCTGCCTATTTACCAAGTCATGGTGTGAGTATTGTGACCAAAGTACCTCCAGCAGAGGTTCCTAATGAACATGCACTTCACTGGGGCTGGGTTGGAAAGGAATTCCTGGGTAATTGCATAGTCTGGGGCCTGGGAGCAGTACAGGAATTCATCATCCAAGTTGCTGCTGTTGCAAAGGCAGGCTGGGATGCCACGTGTTTGTAGGTCAAGAGAGGTTCTCCTCCCCCTCTGCTCTGCCCTGCTGAGGCCACATCTGGACTCCTGTGTCCAGTTCTGGGCCCCTTGGTTCAAGAAGGACCTCAGGGAGCTGCATGGAAGAGTCCAGCCCAGAGCCACAAAGCTGCTGGAGGCAGTGGAACGTCTCCCTGCTGAGGCCAGGCTGAGGCAGCTGGGGCTCTGGAGCAGAGGAGCCTGGGGGGTGCCCTCATTGCTGGTGACAAAGATGTGCAGGGATGCAGTTCCAGTGAAAGTGCCAACACCTGAAGACACAGAAAAAAAACTAAACCTTCTGGATGCTTTACACTTCACCTGGATGCTCCTGTGCATAAAGGGTTGGCAAGATCAGGAGCTCACCTGCTTGCACTCTGAGGCTTCCTAAGGCCTTTAGGGCTTCTAACCCTCCTCCCCTCCCTCCCTAAAGAAAAAAAACCCTCAAGCCTGCAATACCCAACAACAACAACCCTGCAGCTCATTTTGTTTCTTGTACATAAATGAATCATTTCCATGGCAGCAAGATATGCAGGAGGGCAGGCTTAGCACAGGCAGGGTGGCCACTGAAGCACTTTCCACTTAGACCCAGCTAAAACCTTTCTAGACTGGCAAAGTAAAACTTCCTGCCTCTGACCTGAGAAGAAAGAGCCTTTTCCTTTCTAGGCTGGGGCAGGAGCTTTTGGCACAGAGAGGAGCTGCCAGGCCAGCTAGTCAGGAAGAGCAACTCAATGGAATGCTCCAAGGTATGCTGTTGTGGTAGGGTGATGATGATGTTCTCAAGCAGATGAGAGATTGTGCTGGCAGGGAGAAGTTTGCTTTAGAGGCAAATAGAACAATCCAGCATGCTCCAGATCTGCTGGAGACAACGGCCTGGGGAGAGAGGAGGTTTGAAGGGGGTAAGTTTGTTTAATAACAGCTGAGGAGCTCTGGTGGCAGAGCCTGGGTTGGAAAGGAGACTGCTCATAGAGGAGGGCAGCTGTACAGGGGTGTTGCTGTCATGGAAGGGCTGTGAGGCTGAGGATGCTTTTCTAAGGGTGTTTGGCAGTGACTGGTTTTGTTCTTAACTTGGAGCAGTGCAGCAGTGTTGGTTTGTTGCCACTCCAAGGTAATTCTGCTGCATTCAGTTAGAGAGAAAGGAGAATTTTTTCTGTTTATGTGAAGGAATTTGTTCAGGACAAATCCTGGGCAAAGCCATCAGGATGTTAGAGGAGAGTGAGTGCAAATGTGTGTGTGCACAGCTACAGGAGAGCCCAGGAGCCTTCAGGCAGTGTGAGTGCAAATGTGTGTGTGCACAGCTACAGAGAGCCCAGGAGCCTTCAGGCACTGTGAGTGCTAATGTGTGTGTGCACAGCTGCAGGAGAGCCCAGGAGCCTTCAGGCAGTGTGAGTGCTAATGTGTGTGTGCACAGCTACAGGAGAGCCCAGGAGCCTTCAGGCAGTGTGAGTGCTAATGTGTGTGTGCACAGCTACAGGAGAGCCCAGGAGCCTTCAGGCAGTGTGAGTGCAAATGTGTGTGTGCACAGCTACAGGAGAGCCCAGGAGCCTTCAGGCAGTGTGAGTGCTGATGTGTGTGTGCACAGCTACAGGAGAGCCCAGGAGCCTTCAGGCAGTGTGAGTGCTAATGTGTGTGTGCACAGCTACAGGAGAGCCCAGGAGCCTTCAGGCAGTGTGAGTGCTGATGTGTGTGTGCACAGCTACAGGAGAGTGCAGTGATGATTTCCTTTGTTTCCAGAGCAGGATCTGACTGAATGTTGGTGGTGGTTGCTCCTAGGAGGTGGTGTTCTTACTAAAGACTGGTGCAGGGAGCTCCTGGTGACTTTGCAGTAGGAGGCTTGGTGCTGTCTTCTGTTAAGCAGATGCTGTGAAAGTCTCTCTGAAAGCCTAGCAGACATCTGTAGCCGGAGGATTATTGTCAGCAGTTTGCAATTGGTTTGATGTAACTGAGCTAATTCACTGCCAAACATTGGTGGCATTTACATCTGCTTTAAGAAAGGAACATTTTTACCTCTGTGGATAAGTTTTCTGGAGCAAATGATTCCATTTCCCCCTTCCTTGGCAGGGTGTAGGTTGGACAACTGATTCTTGATTCTTTGAAACCATCTCCTCTGTGGGATTTAGTTCTTGTTAGTCTTGCAGTCAGGGCTGGTGCAGGAGATTGGTAGCTGAGGCTTTTAGAGTTGTTTCTCCTCCTTGCACTTTCTTTCCTCCTCCCCCCCCCCCAAATCCCCAATGTATATTTGGTTTCCTTATTTTTGCTCATCAAGTCCTGGCTTTGCTCATCAGAGTGCAGCAGCAGCAGCTTGCACTCATTTCTGGGATGCTTCAGAAGGTAGATTTTGCTGTTCATTTAAAATGGACTGGAGCTGCTGGGTAGCATCCAGCTGCTCCTAGAATGAGAGAGGTGCTGCAGTGTCTGCAGTGATTCAGCAAGCATGCAACTGAGGCTCTGGATTTAAAAGGAATTCCAAGAAGTGGTGATGAAGTGTGCCATAGCTGCATGAAAATAGGTCAAGGCTTGCTTCTACCCCTGCTGTGAGGACAGGCTGAGGGAGAGGGGGTTGTTCAGCCTGGAGAAGAGAAGGCTCTGAGGAGACCTTCTTGTGGCCTTCCAGGATCTGAAGGGACTACAAGAAGCTGGGGAGGGACTCTTTAGGGTGTCAGGGAGTGATAGGACTGGGGGGGATGGAGCCAAAGTAGAAATGGGTAGATTGAGATTGGATGTTAGGAAGAAGTTCTTTCCCCATGAGGGTGGTGAGAGCCTGGCACAGGCTGCCCAAGGAGGTGGTGGAAGCCTCCTGCCTGGAGGTGTTTGCAGCCAGGCTGGAGGTGGCTGTGAGCAACCTGCTGTAGTGACCTTAGAGCTGCCTTCCAATACCTGAAGGGTTCCTACAGGAAGGCTGCAGAGGGATTTTTCATCAGGGTGTCTAGAGACAGGACAAGGGGGAATGGTTTGAAGCTGAGTGACAGGAGGGTTAGATTGGATCTTTGGAAGAAGCTCATCAGGGAGGTTGGAGTAGGTTTAGTAGTCATGAGGTCTTGGTGACAGGTTGGACTTGATGATCTTTGAGGTCTTTTCCAACCTCATTGATTCTGTGGTTCTGTGATAAAATATAAGGGAAGGGTTTTGTGTCAGTGTTTGCCAGCTGGAGAGGGCTGAATGTTGACCAAGTCCAATTCTGGGAGCCCTGCATCTGAGAGACCTCCTCATTTTTCCTGTAGGAAAGGTAAAAACCTCATCAGACCAGGTGCTGTGAGCTGCTTGCACAGACCAAGAACTACCAGGTGCTGCAGACACCACCTCTTGGCTCTTCACAGGGATTTGCCTGGCTGGGAGGGGGGCAGCAAAAGGAGTGTGTGAGGTTAGCATGCCTGAAATAGCTTTGTGAACTCAAAGAGCACATCAGGACCTTCCCTCCCTCTGAGCAGTTCCACCATCTGCAGTGTTCAGCTCCCTGAAACACACCTACTCTGTGCAAGCTGCTGCCTTGGAGCCTCACAACACCACCAAGCTCCTTTTTGAAGCTGCTGCTGTCAAGCTTGGCTTGAGGTGCTTTAGCATGCCTGCATGTGGCTGGAAGTGGAGGCAGGGCCCTGGGGCTGGAAGTGGAGGCAGGGCCCTGGGGCTGGAAGTGGAGGCAGAGCCCTGGGGCTGGAAGTGAAGGCAGAGCCCTGGGGCTGGAAGTGGAGGCAGGGGCCCTGGGGCTGGAAGTGGAGGCAGGGGCCCTGGGGCTGGAAGTGGAGGCAGAGCCCTGGGGCTGGAAGTGGAGGCAGGGCCCTGGGGGCTGGAAGTGAAGGCAGGTGCCCTGGGGCTGGAAGTGAAGGCAGGTGCCCTGGGGCTGGAAGTGAAGGCAGGGGCCTGGGGGCTGGAATTGGAGGCAGGGGCCCTGGGGCTGGAAGTGGAGGCAGGGCCCTGGGGCTGGAAGTGAAGGCAGAGCCCTGGGGCTGGAAGTGGAGGCAGGGGCCCTGGGGCTGGAAGTGGAGGCAGGGGCCCTGGGGCTGGAAGTGGAGGCAGGGCCTTGGAGCCTGGGGAGGCAGGCTGGCAGCACTGCTGTCTTTGTGCCAGTTCCATTGGTGCTGCGTAGGGTTGGGTTTTTACTTCTTTTTTTTTTCTCCCCCAGTGGAGCATTGCTTTGCCTTTTTTGGGGCCTTTCTTGACATACTAAACAGAAGGGAGTTGTCTCTGTGGTGTGACACTGGTATCTGAGATCTGGGCTTTGTTCCATGCTTCTGAAATTCATTTAGGCAACTCCATTTCTGCCTCTCTGTACAATGAGAATGCTTTTGAGGTTCCTCACTCTTTGGGGTGGGTCTTAAGGATTTATATGTAAAAAAAAACCCAAACAACCAAAAAGTGGCACATTTAGGTTCTAGAAGTTTAAAAAGCCTGGAAAAAAACACCACCCCACCCCAAACAAACCAAGAAACTAAACCAGAATGAACCCATGGACACTCTTCACTCTCTCACTACTTGGTAGCTGTTAGCAGTTGCTGATTGATTTCACTGAATTCAAGCCCCCACATGAAATTCCTTCAAACAGAGTGGATAGCAGCAGAAGGAAATAACAGCACCGTGCCAAGGCTCAACAGAAAAGGATCCTTGGAGGTTCTCCAGGCTGGCTGCTGCTGTCTCAAAGCAGAGCTTGGAATCAAAGGCTGTCCTTGCGGGGTGCGTTTCTCTTTGATGGACCTGGAGTCAGAACCACCTCCAAAGCAGTGGGAGATGGCTCCCTCTGACCTTTGGGTGGTTCAGTGAGGGTTTTCTACGCCTGCTGAGCTGTGGGTTGCACTCAGTCTTGCTCTCCAAAGAGTAAATCATGCTGCAGTTCAGCTGGTGCCTTCTCTGTGCTCCCAGCAGAGGCTAAGACACAGCTCAGGCTGGGCTGGAGCAGCAGCTGAGCACCAAGCAGAGCAGAGCGTCGTGAGCTCGCTGGAGGTGGCTCTGGGATTTAGTCTCCTGCATTTGTAGGGACCAGCCTTTCTTTAGCAGGGGGCAGTGAAATGGCAGTGGCCCAGCTCCCCACAGCTGACATTTGCTCTCCTTTTCCCTCAGGCTGAGCAGCTCCACTGAGCAGAGCACTTCCTCGCGCCTCATCCGCAAGCACAAACGCAGGAGGAGGAAACAAAGGATGCGGCAGATTGACAGGGTAAGGTTTGGCATCGGCTCTGCCCAGGGGGCTGAGCTGGGATTTCCTGAGTGCAGCAGGTGTGTCTGTGGTGGAGGTGTCCCTGCTGACTCCAGGGGGCTTGGACAAGACGACCTTTGAGGGTCCCTTCCAACCCGATGCAATCTGTGACTCGGGAAGGGATCCAGAGCAGCTCTGTGCCCTGCTGCATTCAGTGGGAAGGTTCCTTTGGCTCCACTCTACCCTGGATTAAACCTCTGACATTTGAAGTTCTGCAGCACTGGAGTCAAGCCTTTTTCTCCTCTCCCTTTCTCCTTTTAAAAGGGTTAGACTGGATCTTAGGACAAAGTTCTTCAGTAGGAGGGTGGAAAGACTCTGGAATAGGCTGCCCGAGGAGGTGGTGGATGCCTCCTCCCTGGGAGTGTTCAAGGCCAGGTTGGGTGAGGCCTTGAGCAGCCAAGTCTGGCAGGGAGGTTGGAGTAGATGAGCTCTGGAGTCCCTTCCAACCATTCTGGGATTCTATACTCTCTGTGTTTTGCTTACAAATTCTGCATGAAGAATACTTTTGAGGCCACAGTGCCTTCTGGATTCATCAGTTCCCTGTGTCAGCCAGACTGGTCAGCAATTCCCCAGGGACCCCCCCCCCGGGTTTATGGGTTGGTTTTGAAGTGCCTTGCTCTGAGCCTTTTCAAACCTGCAGAATTTCTGCCTGTTGTGTTTTGCAGTCGTCCTCGTTCAGCAGCATCACTGACTCCACCATGTCCCTAAACATCATCACTGTCACCCTCAACATGGGTAAGAAGATCAGCAATGCTTGGTGTGATGAATTGCAAGTGAGACTGCTGTGTTTGCTTATGGTGCAGTAGCATTTGGAGCCAGCAGGAAGCTCCTTGATTTGAGGGGATGCCACTTGGCTCAAGGGTCAGACTCGGCGATCTGAAAGCTCTTTTCCAACCAAAGCAATTCTGTCAGTTCTGGGAACTGAACCAAGGGAATGGCAGCTGGGAGCTGCTGCTCCCTGGATTCCTGCTCCAGTGCTGGATAGTTTTCAGCTGTTTGCACAAGCAGATCAGTGTTCAGATCAGTTGGGGCTGTTCAGTCTGGAGAGGGCTTCAAGGAGACCTTCTTGAGGCCCTCCAGTATCTGAAGGGGGCTACAAGAAAGCTGGGGAGGGACTCTTTAGGGTGTCAGGGAGGGATAGGACTGGGGGGGGTGGAGCCAAAGTAGAAATGGGTAGATTGAGATTGGATGTTAGGAAGAAGTTGTTCCCCAGGAGAGTGGTGAGAGCCTGGCACAGGCTGCCCAGGGAGGTGGTGGAAGCCTCCTGCCTGGAGGTGTTTGCAGCCAGGCTGGAGGTGGCTGTGAGCAACCTGCTGCAGTGTGAGGTGTCCCTGGCCATGGCAGGGGGGTTGGAACTGGCTGAGCCTTGAGCTCCCTTCCAACCCTAACCCTTCTGTGATTCTTTCCTGGGAAGGAGCTAGAAACACAGGATATGGAATTCTGCTCTTACTTGTAGGTATGGTAAGTGGTTAGACGTTGTTAGGAGCAGGAGTGGAAGAGCACTGGAGGTTTGCATTGCTGCTGCTGCTGCTGCATTAGGTTGTTTAGCCAGACAGAAAAGTGCAGAACTTCCACTTCAGCTCCAGATTGTTACTTCTGCTGTGGCATGTGGCAAAACATTGGCTAATGCAGAGTGAGTGCCTAATTCCTAGGTGCAGACGTGGCTTTTCAGTGGTGTTTCTCTTGCTG
Organism: Colaptes auratus; assembly: GCA_015227895.2. Lineage (NCBI taxonomy): Eukaryota > Metazoa > Chordata > Aves > Piciformes > Picidae > Colaptes > Colaptes auratus. Next base: position 20,910 of record JAAWVA010000237.1, read on the forward strand.
GGTGTTTGGAATGTAACTTCAATGTCCTGTGTGGAAAAAATAATACCTTCAGAATGTTTCCCTGCTGCCTTTCCCTGAAGGAGCCAGGCAGGCATCTGCCTGTAGGATAACAGGATCTGGGCGTGCTGGAGCATGTGCAGAGCAGGGCCATGAGGATGAGCAGAAGGCTGGAGCTGCTCTGCCATGAGGACAGACTGAGAGAGTTGGGGTTGTGCAGGCTGGAGAGGAGAAGGCTCCCAGGAGACCTTCTGGTGGCCTTCCAGGATCTGCAGGGGGCTCCAAGGAAGCTGGGGAGGGACTTTTGAGGGTGTCAGGGAGTGATAGGACTGGGGGGGATGGAGCAAAACTGGGAATGGGGAGATTGAGATTGGATGTGAGGAAGAAGTTGTTGCCCATGAGGGTGGTGAGAGCCTGGCACAGGTTGCCCAGGGAGGTGGTGGAAGCCTCCTGCCTGGAGGTGTTTGCAGCCAGGCTGGAGGTGGCTGTGAGCAACCTGCTGTAGTGTGAGGTGTCCCTGGGGCAGGAGGGTTGGGACTGGCTGCTCCTTGAGGTCCCTTCCAGCCCTGACAATTCTCTGACTCGATAACCTTTGCTGGTTATGGCCCTGCTGATGTGTCCATCCGAGAACGGAGTTTTCCAGGCTGGTGTTAGCTCTTCACTATCATTCCAATCACTTTGTTTGCTTCCCCCCACCCCTTTCCTTCCACTTTCTCTCTGTGTAGAAAAGTATAACTTCCTGGGAATCAGCATTGTAGGGCAGAGCAATGACCGTGGTGATGGTGGCATCTACATCGGCTCCATCATGAAAGGAGGGCCGTGGGCGGCAGACGGCCGAATCGAGCCCGGAGACATGCTGCTGCAGGTTGTCTCTGCCCCCCCAAACACCTCCTGCTGCCTTGTGCTTTGGTGGCTCAGCTCACTCATCCCACCAGCTCCATGGGTTTTAGTCATCAAGTGAACACAATCCATTCATGGCTCAGGGAATCTTCTCATTTAAATCCTCCATTCTTTGGCCAGCTCTGCTGGGCTCCGCAGTTTCAGAAGGACATTGAGAGACTTGAAGGTGTCCAGAGAAGGGCAACAAAGCTGGGGAGGGGTCTGGAGCACAGCCCTGGGAGGGAGGCTGAGGGAGCTGGGTTGCTTAGCCTGGAGAAGGAGGCTCAGGGGACCTTCTTGCTGTCTACAACTACCTGAAGGGAAGTTGTAGCCAGGTGGGGGTTGGTCTCTTCTTCCAGGCACCAGAAGAAGAGGACACAGTCTCAAGCTGTGCCAGGGCAGGTTTAGGCTGGAGGTGAGGAGAAAGGTCTTCCCAGAAAGAGGAATTGGCCCTTGGGATGTGCTGCCCAGGGGGGTGGTGGAGTCCCCATCCCTGGAGGTGTTCAGGAGGGGATTGGATGTGGCCCTTGGTGCCATGGCTTAGTTAGTCAGGAGGTGTTGGGTGATAGGTTGGACTTGATGATCTCTGAGGTCTTTTCCAACCTTATTGATTCTGTACCTCTGTGCCTCCATGCCTCTGTGCCTCCATGCTTCTGTGCCTCCATGCCTCCATGCCTCTGTGCCTCTGTGCCTCCTCTAAGATTCTGTGATTCTTTGGCTAATTGATGCGCTCTGAGAAACAGGATTGCTGCAGCTGCTCAGAGAGGAGTGGAGAGAGTGACAAGGCACATAAATGTGGAAGCAAAGAATGCAAATGCCTCTTCCCCTGCCTGTTGCCAAGGCTGACCTCTGCTCTTTGCCCCATTTCAGGTGAATGATGTCAATTTTGAGAACATGAGCAATGACGATGCCGTGAGGGTGTTACGGGAAATAGTCTCCAAACCAGGGTGAGCACAGCACTGAATCTCCTGCTGCTTCTCCTCCAGGGGCACTTGGTGGTGCTGGGCAAACCTCAGAGAAACCAACTTGTCCCTCTCAAGCAAGCAAGCAGCGTGTGTGTGACTGCTGGTCTCAGCCCTGAGCTGCTCAGGGTGAATGATGGACGCGTGAGCCTGGTTCCAACGCGGCAGCCAAAGGCAACAGCAGGAGGAGCTGCCTGGTTTCAGCAGCCCTGTTGGTTTCTGTGATGAGTGGTTTAATATCTCCAGAGCTGATCGTTTGGTTTCACCAGCAGTGCTCATGATCTGTGCAAAACATCCTGGTGCTGCTTTGTACTGAAAATACCTTGCCCAGCATCTCAAAAGCCTTCTCAGGAGGTCCTTGACAGCTTGTTGGACAGGAAGGGGTTTGTTTCAAAGAGGTCATTGTGGCAGCTGCAGCTTCTGCAGGAAAAGTTGAGTCACCTTCCTTTGTTTTCTTTCTTCCCAGACCTATCAGCCTAACAGTAGCCAAATGCTGGGACCCTACTCCCAGGAGTTACTTCACCATCCCCAGGGGTGAGTAGATATTTGTGCTCTTTGCTGGGGTTGCTGTGGAGCCCTCAGGGTCTAGAACATTTGCAGCTGTTGGGACATCTGGTTTTTTCCCCATCACTTTGATACCTTTAAGTTTGGGTTTCTTGTTCCCTCTGTATTTTGGGAGGCAGGGCTTTCATATCCTCTGGCTGAGACCTCACTCAGTGCCTGCTGACTTCATGGGAGTTTCTCTTTTGGTTTACATGGTTGTGGGTCAAGATCTTAACCTTTTGCTGGCTGTATCCTTGTGGTCTCCAAACCTTTTCAGTTGATAGGAAGATTGGGGGATGACTGTGGTGCTGCAGAGCCTCACTGTGTCACAGGGACACTTCTCAGAAAGAAATTAACCTGAGCATTTGTGAAAGCTGAGGCAAAGCTCATTGGAAATGATTAGGTTTGGAAACTCCTGGCTTAATAAACCTTTCAGCTCTCACGCTGACAAAACCCAGCTGCCTCCTGCTGGTGAGTAAAGACTGAAACCAGCCCTGAGAGGGTGAGGACAGCGTTGAAATCAATGCAATAAACTGGGGCAGGCTACAGGAGCTCACTCAGTGAAGCCCTTTGGAAAAGCAGCAGGATCCAAAGCACAACTCCCACAAATCACAGAACTCAGATGTGCTGCAAGCAGAGCTGGTGTGGCAGCCTGCCCCTGGGTCAGGAAGGTGCTTGAATCATTATCCAAGGAGGCAAGCAGTTGCAGGCTGAGCTGGGTGCAGTAACATCTGGGCTATTTTGTGGGGATGCCTAGCAGAAGCAGAGCTCCTTTAGAGAAGTTCTGGGCTTCAGGCAGTGGAGCAACAGCCACTATAATGTAGATTATGGGGAAGATTATCTGTGTGGCTCTTCTTGAGGTCTGGGTGTGATTTTCACTCTGCTCTGACACCAGGCTCTCCAAATGGTCTGTGTATGTCTTGTCTATGTGCTTTGCAAGCCTACTCCAGCCCTACAAAGTGTCATGAGAGGGGAATTCCATGATGCCTCCTCCCTGCAAATACCAAGCTCTGGACTTAGGGTTCTGCTTCCCCTACAGCAGGAGAGTCTCTTTCTGCCTGAGTGGTTGGGCTTGATCCAAGATCCCTAGAAGCAGGGAGAGATTTCCCCTTCAGCAGGAGCAAAGCATTTGGTAGTCACATCACAGCAAAATCATGGAATGGTTTGGGCTGGAAATGACCTTAAAGATCCTCCAGTTCCAACTCCCTGCCATGGGCAGGGACACCTCTTTCTACTGCTCAAGACCTCATACAACCTGGCTGTGAAGACTTCCAGGCTTGGAGCCTCCACAACTCTGAGAATCTCACTGTCTAGGATAACAGTGAATTTGTCTTCCTGCACTGGTAGCTTCTTCCCTTCAAGGGGAGGCATTTAACTCCTGCTGCAGTTCCAGGGAACAGGAATAGGATAGGATAGTAAGGATAGGATAGGATAGGATAGGATAGGATAGGATAGGATAGGATAGGATAGGATGGGATAGGATGGAATAGAATTCACCAGGTTGGAAGAGACCTTTGAGCTCATCAAGTCCAACCTATCACCCAGCACCATCTAATCAACTAAACCATGGCAGCAAGCACCCCATCCAGGCTCTTCCTAAACACCTCCCGTGATGGGGACTCCACCACCTCCCTGAAGGAGTGCCAGGAGTTTGTGGCAGAGTTTTGGGGGCAGCCAGCTGCTGCTGGCGAGGTGCTTCTCAGGGGGCTG
>JAAWVA010000238.1:0-13652 GCA_015227895.2 Colaptes auratus
TATAAACTTAAGGGGAAAACAAAACAAAACAAACAACCCCCAAAACCAAAGGAAAGAATAACCTTTGTTAAAAACTGCAACTTTCAAAATCACTGCAAAATAACTCCCCATTTGGCAAATCGGCCAAATGCCAATGTGATGGTATGAGGGCTCACGGTGACTTCACCATTTCTCTTGCAGTGTGGGGACACTCTGTGTGTAGTAAAAATGGTCTCTCATTCGACATATCCACACAGACACAAACACATCATTCAAGTCCTCAAACACAAACATTTTTGCTAATCAGAACTAGAGCCTTGTTTAGTGTTGGTCCAAACCAGACAGTAGCCACAGTGAACGCTCACCTGACATTTGATCAAACCTCTACTTAAGCATCTGTCTTAAGCATTCCTGTAAGAATGTGCATTCCTGGGACTGTACAGACATGTGCAGTCCTACACTTGTGCTCCCTGGCAGTGTGTAAGGTTTACATATGGGAACTTGCTATTCTTGTGAAACTTCGATTACTAACTTTCAATGCAAACACTTCTTCATCGCTCTTCCCTTTTGGGTTTTGCTTAGGGTTTTTTTGGTGGTTTGGTTTGGGTTTTTTTTGGGTGGGGGGAGAATGTTTCTGAGTTGGGTTTTTTTGGTGGGGGTGTGTTTGTGTGGCTTTTTCGTTTGTTGTGGTTGCTGTTAAAAAAAGAAAAAGAAAGAAAAAGAAAAAAAGAAAAAGAAAGAGAGGGGAAAGTTGGAAAGTTTTTTTAAAAAAAAAAAAAGGTACATGCTATCTGACCGGCCAGACCCTTTCTGGAATATGTTGGAGGCAGGCAAATTAGCCAAGGAGCACGAGAGGTGGTTACCATTATTTCTAATGCTTACAAGTATGTATTTTGTACCTTTTTTCTTTTCATTCATACAATACAAACATGTTATATTAACCACAGCTTTGCAGCTGCTGGCTGGTCTCAGCTGCAAGCCACAAACATGCCTGTCTTGTGACGTTTTTATCACTGGAAGGAAAACTGAATGATGTGGCCACATCAGAATCCAGTCCCTTAATACACCCATTTGATTGCTTTATTAGTGAGTTTTCAAACTCTTGCTCCACTGTCAAGCAGGGCAGTTTGAATCCCTTTGTAAGTTTTATCAGGACAGGCCACAAGCAATGTGTGCATGGAGGCAGCGGTCAGTTGCACAGCCATTGCGGTGTGACATGACAAAGAAAGCAAATTTGGGAGCTGGCGGCATGTAATCCCTGCCTCCCTTCCACTTCTTTGGCTCCATCCTGATTAAACCATTCACGTAACTCATTTGCGAGTTACATTCTATGCATGTACAAGCATGATACGCTGAAGTGTCTGACTGCTACTTTTTCTACCTGGTAGATATGATCCCATTTCAGTTCTGTGGGACTAAGGGTCAAAAAGATCCTGAGGTATGGTTTGTGCCGATTAGCAACTGCTAATCAATACAAATTACAGGTCCTTGAGAGGTAGCTTTGCACTGTTTCCAGATTCTTTAGCAGAAGACACACAGGTGACAGTACTTCCTTAATCCATTAGGCTTTGTTACCCCTTCATCCAGAGACATCATATATTCTTCCTCCCTTCCCCTGCCCCAGCTGCTTGTGCTCAGGCATCTATCTCCCTATGCTTTAGCGGTTGCCACTGCACACAGAAGTTGGCTAGAGGAAGGAAGCGCAGGTGCATAAACACAATCCTCTCAATAGCCTATGCGCCAAACATTTGCCCTTGGATATATCCTTCATTGGCTATCATGTAGCCTGCTGCAAGGGACATGGTCACAGTTCTGTCTGCAGTTCTGCTCAGACACCTTACAAAAAGATGTTCTTCAGCTTAAGCAAAGGATTAACTACTGTGAGCACCAAACACGTCCTGTTGGTACTAGGAACAGACAGACTAGTCTAGCTGTGTTCTAGTCTAGGCAGCTCTCAACAGGCTTATCTGAAAACACTCTCATCTTTTACTCACTTCAGGTAACTACTGACAAGTTGTGAGGTCTACCTTCCGAGTTCTCTTTCTGCTAAAAGGCGCTTTTCCCCCCCGCAAGAAAGTCTACGTCGGTACTCTCCAAATCTAATTAAATGCATCTACAAAAGCTTGATCAGCAAGCATCTGTTCATGGCAAAAGAAGTAGAGCAAATTCGATGCTATAAGGAATAGCAACAGTTAGACTACGCAATATGCATCCAAGAAGACAATGCATCTGATGGCTGTGACACTTAATTATCAGGAACGGCCACCTCAGATCTTGCAAAGCAGTTGTAAACGTTTATCAGAGGAGAAACACGGAACTTGAAATCATCAGTAACGGCTGAGAAGAGGACAAAAGGGTACAGAGAAAATTTAAGTGAAGGGAAAAAAAAATCACACTAACGGGTAGAAAAGCTTCAGGCTTTCCAGATTCCTTGGCTGAGTAAGAATTAGAACGGTCAGAGGAGTCTGTGCTTGACAGGGAGCCGGGGCAGCATGCTGCATTCAAGCGAGACGGCCGCCCTCCAAACGCTTGGTTCTGCAGCCCCGACTCTGCCCTGCTGCCACTGGCTGCACCCACCCTCACACTGCCTGCAGACGCCTCTGTTCTGCAGATGCAGCTACCAAACTTGTTTGATAATGCTTACCCCTTTGCCTCACGCTTTCATGCAGTTTTCTGAGCACTCAGCTCAGCAAGCATAGAGAGATATTCGAATACCTACCCTGCCAAGAGCCCCGAAAATACCCGCGGCACGTTTGCAGGAGCTGCTCCGAGCCCTGCACCGATCTGGCGAGCAGGAAGGGCTGTCGAAGGGGTGCTGCCCGGCGGCGGAGCCCTTCCGCAGCCGCTGCACGCCGGCTGGGCATTCTGCGCAGTTCAGGGAGTGAGTGCCCAGCTCCTTCACCCCTCAGCCCTGCGAGGGGACCGGCGAGCAGCCCCAGACGCGCCCCGCTCCCGGCGCCCCGCGGCGCGGCACTCACCGGAGAGAGCGGGCTCCCGGCAGCAGCTCAGCGCCAGCCCCGAGAAGGCCAAGACGGCGGCGAGGGCGGGGGGCTCCATGGGCAGCGGCCGCCGGGCCGCACCGCGCTGGCAGGCGGCGGCCCCGGCGCTCCGCGAGCGAGGTGGTCACGGACGGCAGGGAAGAGCGCGAAGTGCGGGAAGCGGAGGCCCTACAGCATGTGTCCTGTAACTGCGCCCCGGCGAGGTGCCGAGTGGCAGATGAGGGATCCTATTACCAGCCATGTGACAGGAAAGGATAGAGACCAACATCCCAACCTGCTGCAGCGCGGCACCGCTGCTCTTCACTTTTCCTTTGGCACCGACGGGTTTGGGCTACCGATGCTCCCTACTGGGCCGGTGCAGCGGCTCCGCGGAGCCCCCTGCACATGCAGGGCCGCCCCGCCAGCAGCCAGGCAGCGGCCCGGGACCCCCCATCACCTCCACTCTCTCGCCCCACAGCAACCCACGTCTCGGTCTCGCTCGCACTCTCCCCTCTGCCCTCCCGCCACCCTGTCCCGCGCTGCGGCCGCGGAGGAGGGTGGGCCGGAGCCACTGCGGCCAGCCACTGTCCGGCTCTGCGCTCGCCCTACGCCAGGCTGGGGTCCCGCACAGGTGCAGCGCGACCGCATCTCCTGGGGCGCGGAGATGATGGCTACAAAACGGCCCTGTGCAGCGCGGTGGGCCCGCGAGTGCACGCCAAAGGGCTTCTCCCGAGCAGCGCTTTCCGCGGCTTCGCGGGTGGTCAGGGGCCAGCGCCGCACGCCGCGGTTTCGGGCGTCGTTCTAAAACTGAAAAGGCATCTCACTGCATCTCGCCAGAAACGGCTGCGCGGCGGAGCCCCGGCGGAGCGGCCCGGGCGCAGCCTGGCCGTGAGAAAGCAGCTCTGGCGCGGCCGGGCTGCAGACACACGCAGCCCCCACGCCCTGCCCGCCGCACGGGCTGCGGGCACCACGGCACCCGCGGGCAGTGCCACACACCCGCAGCGGTGCCAACAGCACTTAACAACAGTCATAGAATGGTGTAGGTTCGAATCGACTTTAGAGATTATCTGCTCCAACCTCCCCCACCACGGGCAGGGACATCTCTCAACTAGACTCAGCTGCTCAGGGTCTCATCTAACCTGGCCTTGAAACCCCCCGGGAGGAGTCATCCACAACCTTCCTGGGCAATGTGTTCCAGAGTCCCAGCACCCTCGCACTGAAGAACTTCTTTCTAAGGCCCACTCTAAACCTACTCTCAGCTTCAAATCATCCCCCCCTTATCCTATCGTTAAACACCCTCAGGAAAAGTCCCTATGCAGCCTTCAGGTATTGGAAGGCAGTTCTAAATTCCTTCTGGAGTCTTCTCTAGGATAAAGAACCCTAGCTTCCTCAGCTAATCCTCAAAGCAGAGGTGTTCCAACCCTTCCAGTAAGATCTTACTGCTGTCTATGACTACCTGAAAGGGGGTTGGAGAGTGGTGTTGATCTCTTCTCCCAAGTGACCAGTGACACGATGAGAGGAAATGGGTTTGAGTTGTGCCAGGGGAGGTTTAGACTGGACATTAGGAAAAAAAAATTCTTTACTGAAAGAGTGCTGAGGGATTGGCATAGGTTGCCTGGGGAGGTGGTGGAGTCACCATCCCTGGAGGAGTTCAAGAAGCTGTAGATGTGGTGCTTCAGGATGTGGTTTAGTGGTCGTGGTAGTTGGGTTATGGTTGGACTCAATGATCTGAAAACACTTTTCCAGCTGTTATGGTTCTATGATTATTACTTCTTTAGGCTGAATTCCTAGTGTAGAATTTTTAGGCTGATGAAATACTGAAAAAAAATAATAAATATAGCAGTGTTCCATTAGCTTGGCTATGTTTTCAAAAGTTATTATTGAATGGTAAATGCAGAAATACTGAGTTCCTTCTCGCATACAATGGGAGAATTACCAAGACCAATCAGAAGAAACAGCCTGGGGGGTGGCGGGTGTTGTTTTTACCATTGCTTTGTTTATGATGGGCTAAATTGAATCATTCTGATTCATAGAAATCTGCTGTGGTCTCAGATTAACATACACATTTTGAGCAGGACTGGAGTTTTGATTCTTTCCATGTATTCCCTTCCCAGTCTGAGCTCCTGACATCAAGTGCTGCTAGCATTCATTTACAAGTCATTCTGTGTGCATGCAGCACTTCCTTGGGGTACGTGCTGCCTACATAGGGCATGGTACTAGGTGCCTCATCCAGTCTCTTTTTAAACACTTCCAGTGATGGTGACTCCACTACCTCCCTGGGCAGCTCAAATCTAATAGCCAGTCTCTCTTTCTGTGGACGTGTGAAGCATTGCTGCTTTGTAATGTAACGATCCACAAAGCCTCCAAGGATTGGGACCCCACCGTGTTGCCTTTTCACCCAATTTCAGGGCCACCTTATCTGACAGTCTGTTTTTAACACTGTATTCACAAAACCTACCTGACATATCTCCAAGAGGCCAGTTCAGTCTTCCAGTATTCCTGGGCAAAATCACCTTTGCTCACCCTTCTGTCCACCTTCTCCACACTGCTGAAGTGTGTCCACACAGCCGTAATATGCCAGTTTGCTGCTAATCATCATTCCCCAACTCTCTTTCAAAGTTTTTCTGTTGTTGGTTTTTGTTTTGTCTTTCACAAGATTTTCCCCCTTTCTGTTGTACAGGGTGGTTTGTATTTCAGCTGACTGTATTCAAGATCACTCATTCGTGTTTTGTAATTTTCTGCTTGTGGTTTGTTGTCTTTGTTCATGAACAACAGCAGTGGTAACAACAGCAGCAGCTAATAAATAACGAATAATTTTTTGCTTCATAATAAATGGTCTGAGGCATTTCTTTCAATTTGTTTCCTTCCTTTTATATTGTAAAATCTGTACTGTTTCACTAATTTAATGTTCCTGTACATTTGTTAGATAGTTTGGCCTTGCTTTCTGAAACTAGCAGGATTTTCTGATAGCTGATGTGTTAAAGACCTTGGGAAGCTAGATCAAGTGGCCTGCCAAAGTTAGTCATCCTTTCAGTATTGAAGTGGATTGCACAATACAAATCTGACTTTACAAAAGTAAATGGTGAACAGTTGTGGGTGGGTTGTTTTTTTTTTGTGTGTGTGTGTATAAAAAGATTCTTTACAAGGCAGTAGCTGAGAAATAACTTTTTAATGAATTAAACACTGTAATACAGCTAGATATTAAGAAAGACTATGCATGTTGCAGTTGTTCAAGGACAACATTGCAAGTTTTGCAAGACATTTCCAGTGCAGGTAACCCTAACTGCACAGCTGAATAAAGATGGATTAAAAAAAAAATAAATCCTTCCAAATTAACCTTGAAGGGATAGTTTCATTTTCTGAGTGTTTTCCCTCCCTTTCCTCCAATTGTATCCTTCTAAACCAAAAGTGCCACTTTGAGTCTGTGTTCAGAGACCTGCCAAATTATACAAATGCAATGTTTAATGTTTAAATATCTTCATTATTTCTTCCTCCCTATTAAATAATCCCAATGATATGCAAATTCAGCCCAACTTCAGTCCATCTGATTGTGAATCCACTGTCACATGTCTGAATCAGCCTTACATGGCCGCAGAGAAGGCAAATGTCTCTAGCATATCAGGCAAGGATTCTTTTCATTTTACCAGCTTCCAGGTGAAAAAAATGCAGAGAAATCAGGAACTCTCTCAGTTTCATCAGAACTCTGGTTCTTCTGACAGAGATCTGGCCGGTAGAAGAAACTAGTGCCTGTGACTTTGAGATGGATCTTTTCAGAAGCATTTTCCTTTGCTTATGCTAGGCAGCAGCCTGAGCCTGCCACGATACAATCTTGGTATGCTGGTTAACATTTTGTGTGCAATTCAACATTCATTATAAAGAAAGCAGAAATCAAATTATATTGTCCTATATAAAACCAGTGTTTGTGTTTGGAAGGTCCATCTTTGTTGCCCCGGATGATGTAGTCCTCTGCTGTGCTTTTTCTGTATTTCATTAAAAACTCCTCTCAAATGTCATTGTTTCTTGTTCAGATACGACTGGAACCTCAGAAACAAGTTTCTGTTTGCCTTTGTGTCTTTGGGAGAGAAGACAAGCACAAGGTTTTGTTTGGTTTTGGTGGGTTTTTTCGGTTGTTTTTTACAACAAGCCAAACAACAAAGCCCACAACAAACCAAAAGGCTCTTAAAGATAACTTAGTTGCCATAATGTCATTGGGCAGATCAGGTTGAGAAGAATAATGGGTTAGACAGAGTAGTAATGTTGTACCTACTTTTAAATTATCAGTTCTGTGTAATTCCAGTGCATGCTTCCCCGAGGAACACTATCCCTCCTGTCATACACTACTGAACATTCAAAATACATAAATTGCTGAATCTAGTGACTGAAACGTGTGTACCATTCCTCTTTGAACAATATTTGATGGAATTAGAGGATACTGAAGGTTTGCTGTTATTCCTCTGCAGCAGTTAGTTCTGTTCTGATGGTCTAAACTCCAGGAGCAAGAGAATAAATGGGGCAAATATCACCAGTTTGAAAACACTGATAGTGAAGGGTCTAGAGAGAAGGTTGGGAGTTTTGGTTCCAGCAAGACAGCAGAGAAACATCTGAGTGAGCAGGGAACTCAAGAATCAGTGGCAAATTCTGGACCTTATGTTGGTGGATTTTTTTGCTAGTATAAATCTTCCAATAATATATTAATAGATACATTTGTCACCACTTACCAACCTTCACAACTAACTGAGAGGGAAAAGCTCAAACTGCACCAGGTGAAGTTTAGGCTGGAGGTGAGGAGAAAATTCATCACAGAGAGAGTTGTTAGCCATTGGAATGGGCTGCCCAGGGAGGTGGTGGAGTCACCATCCCTGGATGTGTTCAAGAGGAGATTGGACGTGGCACTTAGTGCCATGGTTTAGTAGTCATGAGGTCCTGGGTGGCAGGTTGGACTTGATGATCTTTGAGGTCTTTTCCAACCTTATTGATTCTATGATTCTATGGTGTTTTGATTTCTTGCCATTTTTGTGCTATGTCTTGTGTTTCTGCACACATGCATTCCATCTCTGCTCTTGGAATCGTGATTCTCTGAGAAATTAATCTTTCACTTTCAGGATATAAAGATGGATGGGAAAAGCTGGAATATATAGCCCCTAGTTGTTTTCTGTTTGTTGAAGGAGAAAGAAATAGAAACGCTTATAGCATTCAATGGTTAGGATTTTTGTATCTCGGTGTTTGTCTTGCTACTTTTAAAGATACTTCACCTCCTCTTACTGTGTAAAGCATGTTTCATAGTTTCATAGTTTCAGTTAGGGTTGGAAGGGACCACAAGGATCATCCAGTTCCAACCCCCCTGCCATGGGCAGGGACACCCCACACTAGATCAGGCTGGACAGAGCCTCGTCCAGCCTGGTCTTAAACACCTCCAGGGACGGGGCCTCAACCACCTCCCTGGACAACCCATTCCAGGCCTTCACCACCCTCACGGTGAAGAACTTCCTCCTCACATCCAGCCTGAATCTCCCCACCTCCAGCTTCATCCCATTCCCCCTAGTCCTATCACTCCCTGATAGTCTGAAAAGTCCCTCCCCAGCCTTCTTGTAGGCCCCCTTCAGATACTGGAAGGCCACAATGAGGTCACCTCAGAGCCTTCTCTTCTCCAGACTGAACAGCCCCAACTCCTTCAGTCTGTCCCCATAGGAGAGGTGCTCCAGCCCTCTGATCATCCTCGTGGCCCTTCTCTGGACACCTTCCAGCACCTCCAGATCCCTCTTGTAATAGGGGCTCCAGAACTGGACGCAGTACTCCAGGTGGGGTCTCACCAGAGCTGAGTAGAGGCTGTGAACGCCCAGAGCAGCTCCTATTTCTTTTGAAAATGTAGCCATTTTTATATTGGGTTTATTTCTGCATGGTAGAATGATTCCAAGAATGGGCAGCAAGCTGATCTTTAAGATTCTATTTACCTCTTTCACACAAGAGACATAAGCATTGTCTATGCAAATTCATGCATGCCTACAAGTGGGACTATAGTTAAATATCTGTGGTAACATGAGCACACCTGTTCTGAAATCAGGGAGCCTTAGAAACCAACCAACCAATCAATCAATTGATCATGTTTGCATGTCATGATAACACAATTAAAACTTTCCTCCATAGCCTTTCAGCAGGACACAAGGACTATCCAGACCTGATGTTTTCCACAAAAGATAGTGTCAGGAAAATACCATGTCTGAGTTGTCCTTGAAAAAAAAAAAAACAAAACAGAAGAAAAATCATAGCACTTGCAGGTTCATTTGTGTCTTCAGCTCATCTGAGTCTTACCTCTCCTTTCTGCATAAGAGAGTCAGACGTGCCAGGACCGCAAGACCAACTGTTCCAAATACACAGCCAAGGAGGATTATTTGTCTGATATCTGAAAAAACAAACGCAAACACAATAAAACAAGAAGGTGCTGGTACATTTATTCACATTTCTTTGAATGCAGTCCCATGTGCCAGTTGTTTGAAATGTCCATATAATGTAAACGCTACTGTTCTTTGTGGAATAAACTGGTGAAGAATAAGAACTCGGGTCATACATGCGATAGCTACAGCAGGTGGCTGCCAAAGCTGTTCCAACACGAAGAAAGGATGCTGGTTAAGCATCATGAATGTACAATATTTGTGTACCACTGCCAATCCCAATAACTAAAAAGAAGATTCAATCCTTTTCCCAGCCTGTTTGATTGCTTTAAAATGTGCCCCTATTTTGGCATTAAAATTTTTGAAATGGCCTCTGCTGCCTGATGAGAGCAAAAGTGACTGTTGTGAGTGTGGTGAGCTGCATCAAACAGTAGGAGCATGCTAAAGTGCCAATTTAATTCTGCAGATGCATAATAAGGACACACACAAGAGAGAAGGAAACCAGCTATGAAGCAAATTTTGAATAATAAATCTCCTCTTCTTTTAAAGAGTTGCAGGTTGCCAATTTTGTCACTTTCCCACTGATACAGGACAGAGCTAGCAGGATGCTTTGTGGCTGAGGAAAGGAACAGATGCTAAAGATGTCACAGAGATAAATTCTTCATAACACATAATACAAGTTTAGGCAATGCAGCATCTGGATTGAACTGTCTGGGAAAAACAATGATTACTGAAATTTGTACCTCCTGGAGTACCATCACTGAAAAACCACAAGTCTCAGTGTGAGCAATCTTTGCCTCAGACTCAGTGTCAGTGAAAAAGAAGTGGCTCTGAGACACTACAGAGTCCTAAGGTCAATGAAGATTCGATGATCTGCTCCTGGTGATAGCACCATATGCATGCATTAGGGAGCATATAGCTTATTTAGGAACAGGTGAGCAGTGGTTCATGTGAACTTTCATGCTTCTGGGATGCATTTTTGAGAGCCCTTCATTCCATTGCTTTGTAATGCCTGCAGGAAGAGCTGCCTAGCACACAGTGACAGCAGAGTGATATAACAGACCCTTTCATGGGCCTAGAATAGTATCATAGTATCACAGTATCAGTCAGGGTTGGAAGGGACCACAAGGATCATCTAGTTCCAATCCCCCTGCCATGGGCAGGAAATAGATAAGTTGGTTTCTAAATTGGTTTAAGCAAAAAGAAGTGGGATACATTAACTGTTTTACAGGTGTTAGTCCTTCATGATGTAACTTCTGTACAAGGCTCAAAACCTTCTGTTTCGCTTACAGGCAGGTGCCAAGTGATGAGTACCCTTCACTGGCCTCAGTAGTTTGCTCTGGTGGTGATTTGCCTCCATTGTGGAATCTTTGTATTTAGTTTATAACCTCTGATTATATTTCTTGTTTTTATACATTTTGCTTTCAGTTTCCTGGAAATGAATGCTGTGGTGCTGGCAAGACTTGCAGTGGCATTGTAATTAGAAGCATAGTAAAATAATTATTAGCAGAGGATTTCCATGCAAACTTTAGTTTGAGGAAGGAAATCTCAAAAGTAACAGTGTGCAGGCCCAACAACATAATCTGTATTTGAAATTTCAAATAAAGAAATGGATTGTGCAAAATAACTGGCATTCCATTTTCTTGTTTTCATTCAGCCTTTCCCATTCAGTTTTCACAGTCCTCGTGCCTTTTTTTTTAACGGTTCTAGCTTTTGGAAGTCATAAACATATAGCAACTCAAACAATGCAATGGTTTGCAGTACAGAGCTTCAATGCAATGTGGCACAAAACTGCAGCGAGAGAAATGGGCGCAGCACTGTCAAGAAGTACCCCTGGAAGCTGAGAATAATAGAGGCCTGGGCCCTGTGTACTTGACAGGCATGAAAGAAGGAGTTTGAAAAGGAGTGTTTTAAAAGTTCATGCTGGAAGTGAAAATTTGACCACTAATCACAGTGGCTAGGTCGGTGGTCAGGTGCCCAGAGATTTGGAAGTGCTGCCCATTAATTTTGTCAGCATTTTCCGGGCATCAAGAAGGCCTTCTGTGAGAAGGCTTCGTAACCAGATGCTGGTGAAACAGCAGCACGTGAAAGAGGAAAACAGTGAAGAAAACTGACCTCAGGAAGAACATATTTTTGACAACATGAAGACCTTTTCTGTGCTTCTGCTGAATTCAGAATCAATGTAAGGAAAGCTGGCATTGGATTTCAACTGTGTCTTAGAGAGGAGCCAAAAATGGTTTTAGTGGAACACAGGTACTAGCTGTCCATGCTATAAAAATACTACAGGGTTAGACATCTTTGAGATGAACTTTGGACTGGTTTGCTTATCTTCTCTGGAGAGACCTGGACCTGTCAGTAAAATAGCCTTCTCAGCCAGAGACTGATGTGCACCAGCATATCTTACAACTCAAAAAGGAGAAGGCAGCAAGATGTGAATGTCATTATTAAGGCACAGAGTAAATAAAATCAGGAATTGTGGGTGCAATTTGTATTTTATATTGTCTCTGTCAATTGTCAGTACTGTCAGTATCCTGCTGCTATGGGCAGCATTGCCATATCCAGCTTTCTGAGGCTGATAAAAGCATCTTTTCTGGCTCACTTTACAAATGAACTACAAGCCCAGATATCAAATGGTAAGGATTCTTTCACATCCTGTTGTGCTTTGTCATATGTCAGGAAACCACGTGCTGCAAAATATTGCAGTTTTTTGTTTGCTTGTTGATAAAGCTGCGGCATGTCTCCATCATTCTGAATGCAGTTCATCTCTGCATATTTCGCAGCTCCTTCCCCCCCTTCTCAGGGCTGCCTTTTTGCCCCTCTTTCTCTAGTGCAAATGTCAGCATCCGGTTTGTTTATTGAGACTGCCTGGCTCCTATCCAGTATGCGTGCGGTTGATGGCAGCAGTGGAAAAGTGTTAGCTTTCAGCTTGGCAAAATGCTTTGCCACTGGCTTTTTAAGGTCTGGCCTTAGTTTGTAAAGATTTTGTTCTCCTCAGGCTTTTAACAGATCATCTACTATGACTGTGAACTATGAAGCATGCTAAATTTTCTGCTAAACTTTGGACTCACTCATATTTTCAACGGTTAACTGAAGCGCTCCATATGCTCTGGCCTATCATATTAAATAGAAACGTTTTGAAACACTTCTAGTTTCCCTCTTTCCAAAACAGCATCACTACTGAAAGAGGCCCCTGTGAACAAAATCAGTTGCATATTGATTGCTAACAGTGGCTGGTCCAAGAAAACATTCAGTGTATGTTCACTCATCTATCTGAAATCAAGCAGGATTCCCTGGTTTGTGTGCGCAAACGTGCAATTACTTTTCAGGCTAAGGTCCCCAGCTTGCTGCCTGAACCCTCTGCACTTCTTCTCACAAACATCACTAAATGTGCCAAACTGCATGGGAAATCAGAAGAGTTGGTGCAGGCCTGCAGAGGCTGATCAGCTGTGTTAGCTGGCCAAAAATTCATGGCCGATGTGTCGTGCACTTTCTACATTTCTTTGGAGTGTGCTCAGAACGGAGAATCTGTTGCTATGATTTCTATGCTGGGTACTTTCAGGAACAATTAACTCAGCATTAAAAGCTCCTCAGCTTGCCACGTGGCCTTGCATGGCCCTAGTGTTCTGAAACATTGCCGTCTGGAGGGTATCTGGAGTGTGAGTGACCTTTACGTGAAAGGGATGAAGGGGACAGAAAACGTTGGGCAGTTTCATGTAAATCGTACAGACTGCAGCTAAATCCCACAGTCCCAGGCTGATCGATAACCTAATACTAGTGACATAAGATGGATAGTAAATTTATGTTATTCATACCATTGCATGGTTCACAATAGTTTTACTGCTGTGGAATAACGCATTATGTTTTGAGATAACATAATCCTTTGGAACCAAAGAGTGCAAGTCTTCAACAAGCATCGTCTGTGTCTGCTCTCAGATCACAGAATCACAGAATGTTTGAGGTGGGAAGTAACTTCCGGAGGTCATCTTCCAAATTCCCTGTTCAAGAAGGGTAACCCAGAGTCAGTTGCCCAGGACCATGTCCTCATGGCTTTTGAATGTCACCAGGGAAGGAGACTCTACAGCCTCTCTGGGGAACACAGAGCCAAAAAACATTTCCTGTTGTTCAGAGGGAGCCTCATGTGTGTCAGTTTTTGCCCATAGGCTCTGATCCTGTCCCTGGGCACCGCTGGGGAGAGCCTGGCTTCATCTTCTTTGCACCCTCCCTTCAGGTATTTGTACACATTGATAAGACCCTAACACCCCACCCCACCCCCACCCTGCAACCCCAAGGCTTCTCTTTTCCAGGC
>JAAWVA010000244.1:0-24985 GCA_015227895.2 Colaptes auratus
TTTGTCACTTTGTTCTTGGGGGTGTTCCCATGAACCCATGCCCAAGAGCATCCAAGCTGCTCTGGAAAGGCGCATAGGTTAGGTAAGCAGAGTCACTTTTCCTGCTGGCTCTCATCCTGACCTGCTGTGTGATTTCCAACTATTGCCTCACCTTTCCCCTCTTCATGCAGTCACAGGATTACTGGGCCATTGTCCATGATGTCCCTGTGCCCATCAAACTGGGAGCAGTGTCTGACAGAGTTACACACTGGCTGCAAACCTCAGCACTTACAGCAGGGGTTAATACAGCCGGGCTGACTCTGCTGACCCAAGTGGTTTACTCTTCACTCGTAGTCCCCACCCCTCTACGAACACCTACGTGCTCAGCACCCCACAGCACCCAGGTTGCAGAGCTCTGCCCCCAGAGCAGCCACATGACAGTGCAGAGGAGTTAAGGCAGTCCCCCG
This sequence comes from Colaptes auratus, assembly GCA_015227895.2. Lineage (NCBI taxonomy): Eukaryota > Metazoa > Chordata > Aves > Piciformes > Picidae > Colaptes > Colaptes auratus. The sequence continues at coordinate 447 of JAAWVA010000244.1, forward strand.
CAAGCTCAGAACCCTCTGGTGGAAGCAGGCTTGTTTTTCTCTTACAAAGTAATTTGAAATTCTTGGAAGGCAATCAGGAAAGTACAAAGTATCCAGCTCAGGACAGCCTGGGACTCATTCCTTAGAGGCACAATGTTGTTTACTCAATCCCTCATACATTAATATCTAAAAATTCATGAGTTCAATTGTAAACAAGGAGCACTGGCTTTACAGTGTTGCCTGCTTAACAATAGTGGTCCTGGCCTGCATGCTGATTTTGTTATCTTTCTTCTCATCTTGCTATCAGAGGGTCAAGATCTTGCAAAATTATGGGAAATATTTCAAGCCTGTTGATGTCTGGTTTTGAAACTCATCCCTCTAAAACCCAAGGCCAAAGAAAGACTATTTCACATCAACATCGAGGAGTACAGGCAGGGAGAAGTGCTGTTTGTGCCAGCACTGTCCTCTGGCTCAAGAACAGATGAGGAAAAAGCCGGCTGCAGATCCATTCCTGCTGGAAATCTGTAGAAGCTTCCTAATGATTGAGAGGGAAGGTCCCCAAGGCAGCCTCCTAAGGGGATCAGGAGACGTGAAATAACCCAAACCCAACCTATTTCCAAGACAAAGCACAACTGATTCCTGGAAACACTTGTACTAGCAAGTTGCCTATGGTGAGCAAAGGTATCGTCTGCGTTCGTCAGCCCAAGGACTCTAAGCCCAACAGTCCAAGGCTCTTCCCAACACTTCATCTGAGGAAAGCCTCTGAAACTGCATCCCAATGGCAAGCTGGCAAGCCCAGCTCCCTCTGCCAGAAGGAGCTGTGGGAGATGAAGGTGAAGAGCCTGCAGGATGGACACGGCTCAGAGCTCATTGGAGCTCACCTTCCCTTCTGTCTTCGCAGACTGGCACTGCTGTAAGCCCTTCTCATGCCACGTCTGTGCAGCCTCAAGCTGCCCAGCTGGGCCCACTCACAGATCTCTCTCCCTTTTGTGTCTGGTGCTTACTGGAGAACACAAGACGAGACCACAGCTGTGGGCTCCAGGAGGTTCCCCAGGACATTCACAGCTAGGTTGGTAGCATTTCCTGGCTCCTTTACAGACCTCCATAAACACGTTGATGTTTCAGGCATTTCCAGGCCAGGGAACATGGTTTTAGCTCAGCTTTCTCATCTCTCTTGAGTAACAGTTATTTGTTCAGGTAGCTTAAAACAATGAGATCCATCCTGTTGCTTGCAGATCAGAGCAGATCAGCTAGTTCCACCTCACTGCTTTCTTGCACTTGTGCAGGGCTCAGATACCTCCATACAAGCCATTGCTTCAAGTAGGTAAGAAGAACCAAGTAAGAAGTACTTTCAAGTCTGATAAGGGCTGTGCATGAAAAAACAGCTGCTGCTTCTAGGGACGAGTCCTCAGATGTGGAGCTGTGCAACAGCATGTTAATCTCAAGAGAGGGAAGCAAGAGGAGGAGGGAGCTTCCTTGAGCAGGAGGCTCATGTATCTTTATCTTTGCTGCTGTCAAAGGGCAGCAGCTGCGATTGCAGCATCTTGGAAAGTCTCCATGCAGGCTATCTCCCGAGGACATCACCACAAGTCTGGAAAAATCACCTTCACTCTCTTGATAATGATTTCAGTGCACCAATGAACTCCAAGGCAAGTTCCCGGGGAGGAATCACCTCTACTGGCTAGAAACACAGCAGCTTCCATTTGAGTGAAGCCTTTGGCTTGCTTAAACTGTAGGTACCACCTGAGATGCACAAGCCTGTGGTTGCCCATTGTTTAAGCTGTGACTTCTGCCCTGCAGGAACCAACCAGACAAGTGGGGGTTTGGACTAGTCATACAAGGGCTACCAAGTCACTACCCAAGGGAACAAGCTCTCAGACAAGCCCAGATTTCAACCAGTGAAGAAACTGGAGAGGAAACACCCCACAGCTCAATCCCTCTCTCTTCCTGCTCCATGAAACACAGCAGGACATGGCATCTGAGAAAGTCCGTGGGCCTCTGATCTTTACTGCTGCCTCTTCAACCAAAATGACCTCCACCAGAGGTTCACTACTAAATCAAAACCTGCAGTGCCACAGCAGTGCTAGAGGTAGCATCTGGCTCCCTGTTCATTCCAGCAAGCAGCTACTTCCCTGGGTATCTTGGGAACACCCCCTCTGGGACACTTAGCTCTGTGTTTTGCACACCGATATTCTCACTGGAAGAGCCCAAAGTCTGTCTCCAAACACTGACCTTCAGCCCACCTCTCCAAGCAGCACATCTGCACCAAACCCAGCTGGGACCATGCTGATGCCACTCAGGCTAGTAAACATCCTGTTCTGATGGAACAAAAAAGCCCTATCAGGTTATGTTTGAAAGGCTCCTTCTGCTCCCTGTCTAGGCGGGAGGTACCATCCTGAAGACTATAGGCAGGGTGGGAGCTCCTCCCTGACCGCCTGTGGTGACCACAGCAGAGCACAAAGCCAAAGTGCTTTTATGGCTCTGCCTGCCCAGATCCTCGGCTCTCGCCCATCCTGCTGGTCAGCCAGTCCACCCCAGAAGGCAGCTCCCTGTTTGTCTTGGATGACCTCCTGCCAGACCAGAGCTTTCCACAGCACGGCTCTTCGGTGCTGCCGGAGAGCGGATTTCCTGCCATTTGATCTAAATTTGCCTGTCAGTCCACCAAGTGCCTCCCGATTTCCTTCATCAGCCTGATCTTTCCATCATGGAGTGGCCCCACACCCAGGCTTGTTGGCAGGGAGCTCAGGGACTGGTCTGGTGGTCAGCGAGCACACGCTGACGTTCTGGCCCCAGACGTCTGGCCTCCTCTGGCCCCAGCTGGAGAGGTGGAGAGGACCTTTCCTCCCTTCCCTGGCAGATGAAGCGTGGACACGCAGTGCCCTCTGCCGATCTGAACACCGAGGGAGATGCAGGAAGGAGCAGCATGCAGGGCTGGGCAGCTTTGCAAACCTCTGAGTGAGCTGCCAAGCCTCTTGCCTCCCTGCTAGCTAGCTCCTTGCTGCATGGCAGAGAGACAGACATTTCTCTCTGCTGATAAACTCTTGGAACAGCTGTTTGAGAAGGCAGTGGTCCAGCTGGCATCAGCCAACTCCACATCTGCAGGTTACAGCTATTTAAGGAAGCCAAACATCTTCACTACGCTCTGCAGGCCTACCCACTAGGTCTGAGCAATCACCTTCACCCATTAGTTTGAGCAATGGGAAGGCAAAAGCAAAGGGCAAGCCAGGCAGAGCAGCAAGGGACAAGGAGCCAGCACGAGGGACAAGATCATGTTCCTTTTCTTCTTGACCAGGGGCTCCTTTCCCAAAATATATGTGCTGCCTTATCTTGAAATAGTAGAGGTAAGTAGCTGCACAGGGAGGACAGGCTGGTGGCCCAAGCTGTCACAGGGAGCCCAAGAGCCTTACCAGGAACCTCATGGATCAGGTGTGAAACAGAGACGTCACCCCTACCGGGATCTCAGTGAATCACTGCTCTTGCTACAGAACACTTGCTGTCTATCTTTGTGTTCCCAGGAATTAATCAAAGGCCCAGAAAGGTCTCTTGCACTGCTCCTGCTCACAGGACTGTAGATGAGGCTAGCTGTAGCCCAGCATCATGAGCTGCAAGCCACTACCAGTGGATTCAGCAACTGTGAAGAGTTTTAGGTGTGTGAGTGACGCTGCTCAGCTTTCTTTTGTGAACTGGGGCAGAAAGAGCAACCCAGCTGGTTTGGCTGGAGTTGGTAAAGCCCTTCTGAGCCCAGCAGCGTAATGGGCCTGGGCTGCTCCAGTGCAGAGGAAGCTGAGAGCTTGGCACAGCCCCCAGACCACCCTGGATCCCCACTATTGCATGAGAGCAAACCTGGAGTTGCTCCTGAAGCAGCTCCCAGCCATGGGACTGGCAGGACACCCATGGCTCAGACCTGAAGTGAGATCTAGAGGCCACAATACAGGCAGCAAAGTCCATTCCTAGTTAATAAGAGTCACTTTAAGAGATAAGGCCACCCAGAGGCTGATAAGTTTATAACACTGGCAGCAATCTGACCCCCAGCAGATTTACGTGGCACAGGCCATGTCCAGCTGGATCAATCATCTCCCGGTGTTGGAATGGTATTGGCTCTTTCCCTGACTGCAAAGGCTGCATATTCCTTATCTCTGCTGCAGGGAAAGGTCACCACTAACATGCAATACATTCAAGTTTTGATTGCTTTCACCTCTCCATTAGTGTTTCCAGGATTTCTAGGTGATTGAGACACAAATCAGTGGAGAAGGTCCTGGCTCCATTTCACACTTGGTTCCAAGGCAGGTCTGTCTTTTCCTCATTTCTAGCCATGGCTTTTCTGGGTCTGCCAGTGTCCTCCTCTGGTACCTGCACCCTCTCCCTGCCACCATTCCCTGCTTGTATATACCACACTTACCATCCTCTTGGACAGAGAAGACCTCCTGCACCCTCACACTGGCCTTGGTCTCCTTGGTGCTCCTCCAAATGACTCGGCTAAGGGCCAAGGTGAAAAGTCAAGGCTCTCCTGTAAAACAAAGAAGTATTTCAGAAGACTGCAGCACATGGTGGAGTCGCCGTCCCTGGAGGTGTTCAAGGGGAGATTGGACGTGGCGCTTGGTGCCATGGTCTAGTTGTGAGTCTGTTGGGACAGGTTGGACTTGATGATCCTTGGGTCTCTTCCAACCTTGTTAATACTGTGATACTGTGATACTGTGATACATGAAATCACCAGCATTAATGCAGAGCCCAGCTTGAAAACCTCAGTGCCTCTCTCAGGACCTCTCATTCAATGTGATTGCCACCTTGTTTGCAGTATTTCATTGGGTGCATCAGACCAGGACACTTCCTTCCTTCCAGAGGAGGGCAACAAAGCTGGGGAGGGGTTTGGAGCACAAGCCCTGTGAGGAGAGGCTGAGGGAGCTGGGGTTGCTTAGCCTGGAGAAGAGAAGGCTCTGGGAGACCTTATTGCTGTCTACAACTCCCTGAAGGGAGGTTGTAGCCAGTGGGGGGTTGGTCTCTTCTCCCAGGCAAGCAGCACCAGAACAAGAGGACACAGTCTCAAGCTGCACCAGGGAGGTTTAGGCTGGATGTTAGGAAGAAGTTCTTCACAGAAAGAGTGATTGGCCATTGGAATGGGCTGCCAGGGAGGTGGTGGAGTCACCATCACGGAGGTATTTAGGAGGAGACTTGATGGGGTACTTGGTGCCCATGGTTCAGTTGATTAGATAGTGTTGGATGATAGGTTGGACTCGATGATCTCAAAGGTCTCTTCCAACCTGGTTAATTCTATTCTATTCTATTCTCCTCCAAAACCCAGCTCCTGCTGCAGTAAAGCTTGGCTGCTGTCTAATGGTTGACACCTAGGTAAATGCAAATAGAAAACAGAGCCACATGGATTCTCCCAGGAGGAATAAATTAGGCTCAGGCCACACAGCCCTGCTGCCTTCTGGCACAAAGCCTTGATTTTTTTTTTTCATGGAGCATCCTAGAACCATCAGCCTCCAAGGTACTCACATCCTTCTGCATGGAGCTGAGCTTTGCTGACAGGGGCACCAGGAGGACCTGTTCCTGTTTCTGATGCCCACACATCCTTTTGTCAAACTGCACCTCTGGCCCCAGTGTGCTGAGAGAGCACAGCTGGTATCTCTGTATTGCACCTCATCAGGAGATACCCAGCTGGGACAATCGCCACCCCTCTGCACCCCTTATCTCCTCCTTATCTCACACCTGCTGTAAAGGGCTGGCAGGGGAAGTGCTGAATCAGGAGTGCTCTGCTGGAAGGAATTAATTTGTGTTTTTTTTAGCACTGGCAGGGCCCTGTGCCAGCCCAAAGTCCTCCTGCCCAAGATGCTGAGGGTAAGTGTGGTTCAGTGCCTCACTCCCTGGGCCATAGCTTGGTCCCAAACCAAGATGGCATGCCCTGGAGCTGGGCATGGGGAGGCCAAGAGGATCCACAGTACACCTTTTGACAGCTCAACCCTTCTGGCCTCTCCTTCACAGGCCTACAACAAGGAGCCCTGCCTGCTGATGCTAGTTTCAGTGGCAACAACCTAGGAGCTCCCATCTGCACCCAGGGCAGATGCCAGTCCCATTTCCTGTACCACTGATGTAGCCTCCAGCATGTTCTTAGCACTGAGAAGTCATCAAAACTCCAGGACACTCCTCAGGAGCCTACCCCAAGCAGGCAAACAGTTCCTACTTCCCTGAGCTCAGCAGCCCTGCCTGATAAAGGAAGGGATGGAGCTGCTCTCAGAGAAAGGGAGGTCATTGTGCCCCTGACTCAGCACTGCTTAGGCCACACCTTGAGTCCTCTGTCCAGTTCTGGGCCCCTCAGTTTAGGAAAGATGTTTGAGTTGCTGGAATGTGTCCAGAGAAGGGCAACAAAGCTGGGGAGGGTTTGGAGCACAAGCCTATAGGAGAGGCTGAGGGAGCTGGGTTGCTTAGCCTGGAGAAGAGGAGGATCAGGGGAGACCTTCTTGCTCTCTACAACTCCCTGAAGGGAGGTTGTAGCCAGGTGAGGCTTGGTCTCCTCTCCCAGGCAACCAGCACCGGAACAAGAGGACACAGTCTCAAGCTGTGCCAGGGGAGTTTAGACTGGATGTTAGGAAGAAATTCTTCACAGAAAGAGTGATTGGCCATTGGAATGGGCTGCCCAGGGAGGTGGTGAAGTCACCATCACTGGAGGTGTTTAGGAGGAGACTGGATGGGGTGCTTGGTGCATGTTTAGTTGATTAGATAGTGTTGGGTGATAGGTTGGACTCGGTGATCTCAAAGGTCTCTTCCAACCTGGTTAATTCTATTCTATTCTATTCTATTCTATTCTATTCTATTCTATTCTATTCTATTCTATTCTATTCTCTAGCAAGGTGGGGTTGGTCTCTTCTCCCAGGTCACAAGTGAGAGGATCAGAAGAATTCTGGACTCAAATTGCCCCAGGAGAGGTTTAGGTTGGATATTAGAAGAAACTTCTTCACTGAAAGGGTTCTCAAACATTGGAACAGGCTCCCCAGGGAAGTGGTTGAATCCCCATCCCTGGAGGTGTTTAAAAAATGCAGAGGTGTGGTGCTGATGGCACAGTTTAGCACCAGACTTGGTAGAGTTACATAAAGTTGGACTTGATGATCTTGGAGGTGTTTTCCAACTAAACAATTCTGTGATTCAGCACTGGCTCTCCTCCCATCAGATAGAGTGCACAGCAGTGCAAAGTCCCTGAGGTATGGCTCTGGGCTGGCCCTGTGGCCCCAGGACATGGTCAAGGCAGGCAGTGACAGCTACAGGAAACAGCCCAGCTTTCTGTCCCACCAAGGCTTTGTGGGGCACAGGAGCATGCCCTGAGCACAGGGAGGAGGCGCTGCCACATGAGCCCTGCAGCCTGCTGCACCCAGACAATACTCACTGGCACAGGGCGAGTCGGAGAGCAGGCATGGCCCTGAAGCTCGTGTCCCAGCCTCACCAAGGTTCAGCTGTGGGAGCAGCTTCACCCCCACTGCTAAGAACAACAGCTGACCAGCTCTGCAGTATCTCTGGTTCACAGGCACCTTCCTTGCCTCAGTTTCCCAGATGTTCAAATTATACCCCTCCAGGGCTTGGCCAGAGCCAGCCTGGGCTACTTTACATGGTGGGGCTACCTAGCTGTCACCAGCCTGGTGAAAGCAGCCCCACAAGAGTCTCTGCCAGGCGGGCAGCAGGCAGAAGGGGGTGTCTCTGCCTGCATCCTCACTCCCTTCTCCTGTCTGAGTGGCCATGGGCAGCCGAGTTAGCCTGGGGCCGAGGAGCATCTCTACCAGGCACGCAGTGCTGCTTTAAACTCTCCAGCTTCTGCTAAGGCTGGACCACTGCTGGGGGGGTGGGGGGTTGTCCCCTGTCTCCAAGCTGTCAGCACAGAAAGGATCTACCTGCATCCCTGCCTCTCTGCCTGCTGTTCTTGCAGGGCGACATTGCCATCTGCTGCCTGCTGCTCGGCAGGACATGCCAGCCTGGCGGCCTCCCAGCCCTGGCCCTCACAGAATCATCGGCGGATTTGGCTTGGAAGGGACCTTTAAGCCTCATCTAGTCCAAGCCCCCTGCAGTCGGCAGGGACATCTTCAACTAGAACAGGTTGCTCAGAGTCCTGTCCAACCTGACCTGGGGTGTTTCCATGGATGGAGCATCTAGCACCTCTCTGGGCAATCTGGACCAGGGTCTCGCCACCCTCAGCATAAAAAAATTCTTCCTTGTATCTGGTTTAAATCTCCCTTTTTAAGTTAAACCCATCAGCCCCTCTCCTGTCACAACAGGGCCTGATGAAAAGATGTTCCTCATCTTTCTCATAGCCTCCCTTTAGGTACCAAAAGGTCACAAGAACATCTCCTTGGAGGCTTCTGTTCTCCAGGCTGAACAACCTTCATCCCAGCTTTCAAGGGGACTATCCCTGTGGGGAACCCTCCAGCACCAAGCACCACAGGCATTGGGGCAGCACCCCACCCACTATTTCCACAGATTGCTGCCTTTCAAGGATGCCTCTCTGGCACCAAATCTTGAGGGCAGCTCCAGCTCAGGAATGCCACCAAGCATCTCCAGCTCCACTCCTCAAGAGCGGTGTCTGTGGCCGGTATGCTCATTTGCAGCTTATGAACATGCAGCTATCCAGCAGCGTGGGGATGACAGAGCAGCATCCCAAGCCAGGGCTGTGTCCCCTGCTGACAGCCTGCTTTGCAAGCACCAGCCTCACCACTCTCTGAACTGTCACAAAGCAAGTCCTTGTCAAGGAGCAGTGCCCTTGGCTACGCTGGTGACTCACCTGCTGAACAGGAACACATTCCCCAGCTCTTCTTCCTTGAGTTCTTCATCTGGAAACACAAAGATGGTATTTTTTTAAACTCATAGCCACCCCAAGAGAGAACATTTAGCTTAAACATTAAAGCATGCATATTGTTTCTACAGCTTAAGATAGGAGATGCCATCAAGGGAAGGAGAAGAGTAGTAATTATCTGCAGTTCAGAAGTTTAATCTTTAGAGAAGGAGTTGGGTTTGGAGCTATCCTTGTGGCATGCTTCTAAGCTGATCTGTTCTAAGAGGCTGAGCAGTTTACAATTGAGATTACCAGCCTGAGACAGGAGTTTCCACAAGAGAGCCTGGGTTTATAGGTCACCAAGACAGACTAAGGCTGTTGGTTGCTGTGATCTTTGAGAGGACAGGCTCACAGAAGATGGCATGGTAGCATCATGAATCATAGAATTGTTAGGGTTGGATGGGACCTCAAGGATCAGCCAGTTCCAACCCCCCTGCCATGGCAGGGACACCTCACACTACAGCAGGTTGCCCAGAGCCACATCCAGCTTGGCCTTAAAAGCCTCCAGGGATGAGGCTTCCCCCACCTCCCTGGGCAGCCTGTTCCAGTGTCTCACCACCCTCATGGGGAAGAGCTTCTTCCTAACATCCAATCTGAATCTACCCATTTCTATTTGTTTTCCATTCCCCCTAGTCCCATCATTAGCTGACACCCTAAAAAGTCCCTCCCCAGCTTTCTTGGAGGCCCCTTAAGATACTGGAAGGCCACAATAAGGTCTCCTGGGAGCCTTCTCTTCTCCAGACTCCAAGCTCCCTCAGTCTCTCCTCATAGGAGAGGTGCTCCAGCCCTCTGATCATCGTTGGAGGTCACTACCAGTAAAAAAATAGAGAGAAAAATATCATGTAAGTAACTGGGAAAGGGAATCTGTAATACATCACAGAGTCATTTTGGTTGGAAGAGTCCCTTAGGCTCAAGTCCCACCATTAACCCAGCACTGCTAGCTCCACCACGAAACAAGTCCATCCCTCAGCACATCTATGCATCTTTTAAACACACCTGGGATGGTGACTCCACACTTCTCTGGGGTGGAACTGTTCCAGCCTTTGACAACCCTTTTGGTGAAATTTTTCATCACATTCAACCTAATCCTCCCTTGGCACAACTTGAGGCACCCTTGCCGTCTCTTATGCTGTTGGCCATGACTACAGGGACTATCCCCAAACCTGGCTGACAGTCAACAAGAGGCATTGCACCACATGACTTCTGAAGGGGTCTAGGTGCCTTCATACACGAGCTTACAGACCCAGCAGCACTTCTGTAGAAAACAGCATCATTGTTTCTTGCATGATCTGGTGGAGGATGCTGGGGGGCAGCAGCTGCCAGCACCGATTGCTGGGTGATGGAAGAGGAGGAAGGCGTAGAGCAGGCTTTGGGTGATTGCTGTTGCAGAAGGCAGGGAGTGGTCAGGTGTGAGGGGTCACAAACCTTTACTTGGAAAGCAATGGAGCTGAGGAGAGCTCTGCTGGAAACAGATGTTTGTGTCTGGTATCAAGATCTGCTGTGACACTGTTAAATGCTGTGCAGTAGCATTTCCTGCCTTTCCACCCACGTGGCCATGCAGCTGCCCCTGGATCCAGTCTTCCCAGTTACTGGCACCTGGATGTGCCACAGCCTCAGTGGAGTTGTGGCACAGACACCCAGGCTGACTTTAGACATCCCCAAAGAGCTGGGACATCAGCTTAGCATCGCTGCTCCATAGCTGCCCCATCCTGATGGCCCATGGGGCTGGGGTATCTTCGTGAGACAGCCCCAGGGCATCCCTTCCTCTGAGCCTGTAATTTGGCTTCCAGCCTGCCTTTGTGCCTCTATGATGAGCCTGGGAGTACCTTAGACAGGGTGTTATTTGGGCTTCCTCCCACCACTGCTTCTCTGTGGGCAGCAACATGGTGTTTATCCCATAACACTGGTAACCAGGGACTGCCAGGGAAAAGGGAGGACTTCAAACATAAAAGTAAAAGTAACAATAATAATGATTTTTTCAAAAGAGGCTCTCACTTTGTGCTGCAGGTTGGGTGACATCTTCCTCTTCTTAAGTCACTGTTTCTCAACCAGGCGTATGAATAAATAGAATAGATAGAATAGAATAGAATAGATAGAATAGAATAGAATAGAATAGAATAGAATAGAAGAATAGAATAGAATAGAAAATACTTTTGAGGTCATTAAGTCCAACCTATCACCCAACACTACCTAATCAACTAAACCATGGCACCAAGCACCCCATCCAGTCTCTTCCTAAACACCTCCAGGGATGGTCACTCCACCACCTCCCTGGGCAGCCCATTCCATGGCCAATCACTCTTTCTGTGAAGAACTTCTTCCTAACATCCAGCCTAAACCTCCCCTGGCACAGCTTGAGGCTGTGTCCTCTTGTTCTGGTGCTGGTTGCCTGGGAGAAGAGACCAAGCCCCACCTGGCTACAACCTCCCTTCAGGGAGTTGTAGACAGCAAGAAGGTCTCCTCTGAGCCTCCTCTTCTCCAGGCTGGATATTAGGAAGAATTTCTTCACTGAAAACCTCCTCTTCTCCAGGCCAAGCAACCCCAGCTCCCTCAGCCTCTCCCTCATTAGTGCACAGCATCTCAGAAGGCTTTTTCCTGGCTGCATCTTCAGCACAGGGCTGTGCTGCAGTGAGAAAGCAGCCCAGGACACCACGTTCCTCACCTGACCTGAGCAGGGAGCACAGCTCAGGGTATTTTTTTTCTTGACAATGTTAATCCCCTACTTGAAGTCTGAAGGGGGGAGCAATACTCATCAAAATGATCTTTTGCAGCATTTATTTTCCTGAATGCCTGCCCTGGACAGGGAAAGAGCTGTTGTATGGGGAAGCAAGGACCCCTCCAGGTAGCCCAAAACACCCAGCATGGCTGGAGTGGGACCAGCAGTGCCAGAATCACCATGGGACCTCCCCAGCCTGGCCATACTTTTGGCAACCTGTGCTAAAGAGAGAGCCTCAGCCCTGGTCCCTGCTCTCTTTGTAGCTTTGAATAAGCCTCAGCTGGCCCCACTGATGATGGTCCTCTCAAAGTAATGAGTTGAACCTGCCCCCAGCCTCTGCAGATCTCTTCTCATGACTTTCTCTCACCCTCTGGATTAAGCCATCCCCAGCTTGTGTTCAGTTACAGCTTCCCTATAGGTTCAAGTCCTACCACTGTTCCCCAATACAAGCTAAACCCCTCTGCTTTGCAGAGATGCTGCCAAGACCCAGTGAATGCTTTTTGCTGGTAAGCATTGTTTGCTCCAGTCCCAGGGAGGTTACATAGGAACAAAACTATTGGGAGGAGGATTTCAGACTACCAGAAGCAGGGATGGTAATGTATGGAGAATTCATTTATATCAGATCCCTGCCACAAATGATGTTTCAGAGCAGCATGGAGAGCAGCTCATGGTTGCTCACACATGCCGCACTCATCAGGGACCTCATGGTCCAGTTGTCTCTGACTCCAGAGAGAAGAGTTTGCATGTCTCTCCTTTTCTGTGACCACTGCAAGATCAGTTCCTTCAAGTGATTAACTCTAGAGATCACCCCTAGACACAGGCCTCATTTACTGCATTCAAGTTGTCCATGAGAGGAACCCAGAGGAGATGAGCATCCAGGGAGCAGGCAGCGGGATGGCCGTGGCTTTGTCGTGCATCCACCTGGCAAGTGGTGCTTTGCTCTGGACCATCCTCAAGGTGCTCCAAGTGCAGCCCAGGGTGTCTACTTCAGCCAGCCCATGTACTCCCCCAGTTCCCTGAAAGCAGATCATATTCTTGTATTTGCACATGCAAAGCCCTGATCTGAGGTGCAGGACTGAAGGTTGCTCTGCAGCATTTCTGTTGAATATAAGCTGTTGCCAGGACTTTTGGGGATTTAATTTCTGCTAATCCCAATAAACAACTGTAGCCAGAGAGCTCTTGGGGCTGGATTGCCTACAAAGGTTGTAGCCAGGTGGGGGTTGGTCTCTTCTCCCAGGCAACCAGCACCAGAACAAGAGGACACAGTCTCAACTGATGCCAGGGAAGTTTAGGCTCGAGGTGAGGAGAAAGTTCTTCCCAGAAAGTGTAACTTCCCATTGGAATGTGCTGCCCAGGGAGGTGGTGGAGTCACCGTCCCTGGAGGTGTTCAAAAAAGGATTGGCACTTGGAGCCATGATTTAGCTGTCATGAGGTGTTAGGTATTAGGTAACAGGTTGGACTTGATCTCTGAGGTCTTTTCCTCCCTGGTTGATTCTGTGAGACAGATCAAAACAAGGGGAAAAGTGTGATTTCAGTGCCAGAGAGGAGACAGAAATCAACACTGTAGAAGGAAAGCCAAGCAGTTTGTGCAAAACAGGCTGTAAGAGATGCAAGGAGGAAATATCCCTGTAGGAAACCTCCCACACTGGGGAAGGACAGAAACACACATGCTGGACTTTGTGGAGAGGGAGAAACAGCCTGCACAGTAGCCAAGGAATAATCAGACAGTGACAAATATGTCTTGAAAAGGACAAGAGGGCAGGGATTTAGTGCAATGCACTGGAGACAGAATCACAGAATTGCCTAATTGGAAAAGACCTCTAAGATCTTTGAGTCAAATCATTATCCTAACACTGACAAGTCCTTGAGTAAACCACATCCTCCAGGGATGGGGGCTCCACCACCACCTCACTGGGCAAGCCATTCCAATGCCTGATAACCCTTTCAGTGAAGAAATTCTTCCTAATACCCAACCTAAACTGAGTTGAGGTGACAGCATAGAGTCCAGAGAGGAAGCAGGGGTAAATCACCCAGTAAGCACTACTGGTGGCTGGGCTGTTTGGAAAGCTGCCTCTGGAAAACAGGTTTGCCCTTGTGGTGTTGCAAGCAGCTGTCCTGAAGTGCTCTTCCACCTCTCTGCAGCAGTGAGCTGTGGCAGGAGGGGCAGCCTGTACACTGCTATCCCTAGCTTTCCCTTGGGGAGCAAGGAAACAGGTAAAAGCAGTGCTGGCATTTCCCCAATGGCTCAGCCAGCTGGCTTCAACCTCCAGCAGCCTCTAAACAAGGTGCTAGTAACACATCCCAAAGAGGAATTCAGGTTCCAAAGAGCAATTCACTGCACCACTTCTCGGTGAGAGGAATGGAGCTGCTTCTTTTCTCTGCTGGGGTTTGCTACTGGCTTTGCCTTCCCCAGCAATGATTGCTCAGATGCCTTCCTCCCCACACCTGCCTGGCCTTGCCACAGCATGGGGAGCAGATGCACGTTTGCTCTCCAGACACCTCAAGCAGCATGAGCTCCCTGAGCCATTTTACACGTGTGCAAGAAAGCAGGGTAGGGCCCACTGTCCTGCCTGCAAAAATGCAAAGAGCAGTGGTGTGAAATCAAACTGTCACAGGCCTCACCTCCCCTTCTCAGCACCACACATCCCACAGACAGCAAACCCACTGGCTGCTGGCTGCGCTGGCTCATGGTCAGGGGCTGATTTTATTCTCTTTGCATGTTCTGCATAGAAGAGAGGAGTAGAAATGTGGCTGCATTGCTCTGTCTGTACCTTGGGGCAGGAAGCACCTTGGCTTGCCCACACCTGCTGCTGGCAGCACACGGGGCAGCTGCTCTGCTGAGCCAGCACAGAGGGCTGTCAGGCAGCTTTCCTACCCTCGCCGTCACAGCTCCGCAAAGCTGTCCTTGTTTCTCACCCTTTTGCTATTTTTATTCTCTGGAAAGGCTCTGAGTGGCCAGGTGACCTTTATTAAGCTCATGTTATTTAATACTGCAGGATTCTGCATTTGCATGGAGCTCTTTTCTCTTCTGGGCCCAGGAATGGGAGAAGCTGCTACTGCTTGCCTGGCCCTGTGACACGGGAGCTGCTTAACTGTCAAGGGAAACGGCCACCGGGTCTGAAACCTGGCACAGGATCAAGGCCTCTGTAATTAAACAACATCTGCATTTTGTTTCCTGGTGGTTCTGCGTTTAAAGCCCAGGAAAACAGTTAATAAGTGCAGAAAATAAAAAGGCATGCTTTCCAATCAGCCCTGCAGCAGCCGTTAGGAAGAGGGAAAAGCAGATGTGTAGGGATTTCAGCTGTTGAAACATAAGTAGTGTTTCTGTTTAACTGCTAAAGTCTCACCTGCTTTCATATTCATCTCATCTAAGTGCCATTATCTTGTATTTTTCACTCTTGAGAATAGAATAGAATAGAATAGATAGACCAGGCTGAAAGAGACCTTTGAGTCCAACCTATCATCCAACACTACCTAATCAACTAAACCATGGCACCAAGCACCCCATCCAGTCTCTTCCTAAACACCTCCAGGGATGGTGACTCCACCACCTCCCTGGGCAGCCCATTCCAATGGCAAATCACTATCTCTATGAAGAACTTCTTCCTACCATCCAGCCTAAACCTCCCCTGGTGCAGCTTGAGACTGTGTCCTCTTGTTCTGCTGCTGGTTGCCTGGGAGAAGAGACCAACCCCCACCTGGCTACAACCTCCCTTCAGGGAGTTGTAGACAGC
Organism: Colaptes auratus; assembly: GCA_015227895.2. Taxonomy (NCBI): domain Eukaryota; kingdom Metazoa; phylum Chordata; class Aves; order Piciformes; family Picidae; genus Colaptes; species Colaptes auratus. Next base: position 15,688 of record JAAWVA010000244.1, read on the forward strand.
AAGAAGGTCTCCTCTGGGCCTCCTCTTCTCCAGGCTAAGCAACCCCAGCTCCCTCAGCCTCTCCTCATAGGGCTTGTGCTCCAATCCCACCCCAGCTATGTTGCCCTTCTCTGGACACCTTCCAGCAAGTCAACATTTTCCTAAACTGAGGGGCCCAGAACTGGACAGAGGACTCAAGATGTGGCCTAACCAGGCCTCCAGGAGAAGAGGACCCCAGCTTGGCTGGCATGGGATCATCCCTCAGGCAAGGCTGAGCACCCTGCCCAGACCATGCAAAGGAGCTGAATGCATTCACAGGATGGTGTAAAGCTCAGCAGCACTCCCATGGGTTAAGCAATACACTTGAGCTTCAGCTCCATATGGAAATGAGCAAGGAAAACTGAATCAAAGCCTGAACCCTCCTCTGCTGCCAATGAGAGGAGTATTGCCAAATGTAGAATCACAGAATGGTAGGGCTTGGGAGGGACCTCTGAAGATCGAGTCCAACCCCCCCAGCCAGAGCAGGATCACCTAAAGCAGATCACATAGGAACAGGTCTAGGCAGGCCTCCAGAGATAGAGACTCCACCTGTCTCTGTGCAGCCTGTCCAGTCCTCTGACACCCTCAAAGTAAAGAAGTCCCATCACTGGGGACCACTGAGATAAGTCTGGCCCCATCTCTTTCTGACACCAACCCCTTAGATATTTGCTAGATCCCTCTCTCAGACTGGGAGCTCCAAGCTAAACAACCTCAGGTCTCTCAGCCTTTCCTCTTACGATAGATGTTCCAGTCCCCACAACATTTTAGTGGCCCTGTGCTGGACTCTCTCCAGCAGTTCTTTGTCCTTCTTGAGCAGGGGAGCCTAGAACTGGACCCAGTGCTGCAGGTGAGGCCTCAGAAGTGCCGAGAGGGGGGGAAAGAACCTCCCTTGACCTACTGGCCACACTCCTTTTAATGCATCCCAAGATACTCTCATGCAGAGTACATTGGACATGACAATGACAGGGGAAATAGTTGCACCCTTTGTTGGGAGAGCCCCATTCTGAAGCAGACCTGCATTGAGCATTTCTACCTCAAGAAGCTCCTTCCTGAGAGCAAGAACAGGGACTAGACGGTAAAAATGGCTTTCTCAGGTACCTGATAGCTGAGGCAATTAGAAGAGAATTAAACTGACATTTCTAGCTTGCACTGTAAGAGAGATGTGCAGTAGTGAAATAATTAAGAAGTTACTGCTGGGAACATCCCGTCTCCCACTCGTCTGCTGCAAAGAACAAAAGGGCAAGAAGCAGCTTTGCTTCTTTTTTTTTTCCCCTTTCTTTCTTTTCTTTTTTAGCCCCCCCCCACCTTTCCTTTCATTCTTGACAATTAATTGCTCATTACTGCTGCATCCCTGAATGCTAGAACCCAAGGGTTTTCCAAATGACGACAGAGATACTTAGCGGTCGGGATCTGGTTTATCCAGCCTGGCCTGGTGACAAACAACAGTCTGCCAGCCCAGAGCTCTCTGCTCAAGTTACTCACATGAAGGGTTTAGAGTTTCATTCTCTGGTTTATAGCACTTGCCTGAAAGGTCTTTCCAGCAACTGCCTAGAAGCAGTTCCATGATCAAGCTGCAGCTCCATCCCTCGCTGTCTCTTGCTGTCCAGCACCATCTGCTTTGCCACCAGTTATCCTGGTGTACCAGCTGCATCTAAGCTGCTCAGGCAGGAAAGTGGTCCTCTGGATGGGAACCCACCTTGGAGCATCCTCATGCAGATAAGGCTAACAGTGCCAGTCCTCCCAAGGGCTCAGCTGGTCCTTTCCAGAGATTACTTCCCAGCTGTTTTTTCACAATCCCACAAATGCTGTGCTCAGGAAGGAAGATTCACCAGCAATCTGAGTGTCTCATGGGTCCAGAGGTGAGCCTGAAAGATACGGAACAGCCAGGGGACACAAGAGGCTTACCTTGCTGATCTCTTCATTGCAGAAAGGGCCCTAGCATGTGTGAGAAAACAAGGCTCCTTCTAGACCTTTCTAAAAGAGTATATTTATTGCCTGCCCACAGGATGCCCGCCTGGTCAGGATCCAAGTGCCAGAATGCTCTTCACATGAACCTCAGGCTTCTTGAGGCAACCCAAGTCATCCTTGCCCTCATCACCGCCTCCAGCAGCTATGCTTGGCTTGTACTTCAGCCCATCACCCAAGGACACCCCTCCTGTGCTAGCCCAATGCTAGGCTTGATTGCAGAAGACAACAGCAGCATAGGAAAGTTTCTGATGTTTCCCAAGTCAGAGTATCCCTGGATTTTAGTCTCATGCAGAGAGAGGTTGTGTATATCCTGAGCTGGTGTTTAGCACTGACCTTCTGGAAGGGTGAAAAAGGCTCTCTGTGGTTTTAGGACAAGCATCCCCTTCCCCAACAAGGAAGCGTGACAGATGAAGCCCAGAGCAGGTGTGTGCCGCTCCAGAGTCTCCGTCACTCTGCTTCAGCCTGTCCAGCCTCCAGCATGAAAACTCTTCCAGGAAGCATTTGGGGACCAGTCTGGAAGAATAGGGAGGTTGCATGCTAGGCTGGCACCATCATTTCCACTGCCAGGGGCAGTGGGTGTGTTTTATAAGACTGTACACGGTCAGCCAGCAAATGCTTTACTGAGTAAGACAGGGGAGTCACTAAATACTCTTCCTCAAGAGTGTTTCCTGATGAGAGAAGCAAAAAAGCAATTAATAGCAAACTGTGAAATAAAAGGAAGTCGGGTCACAAGACAGGTGAGTGCACAATGCACTCAGCAAGGCTCTGTGCTGCAGATTGCTAAAAGCCCCCCAGATTTGATTCGCCTTTTTGAGCAGGAACAAAACAGCTCAAGCCGAGCCTTCCTCACTCGGAGCAGGCTGTCTTCCATCGCAAGAGATCACGTCAGGTTGAGGGAGTCCATGCAAAAAGAGAAAACTGTCCTTGTCTCCAGTTTGGAGAGAAGCAGAGACCTTTTGCCCAGCCACCTCAGTGGGTCAGACCTTTACTCCGACCTTGCTGCCAGCAATAACCCTTTGCATTTTGGGAAGGACGTCCTGCATTGCTTGGATGTTGCTTCTGGATTCCTTATTCTGCCTTTCACAGTGGTAAAAAACTGCTGGGGCTGAGCCCTGGTCCTGACCACCTGGCCATGCAGTGAGTTAGCTCAAACCAGTTAAGGGAGTAGTTGTTAAGTGACAAACTGGTGGCTAGCTACCTTCCTGTCACCTGTGCATGGCTCTGAGCCCAGGGACCTAACCTCAAGAGTCCTCACAGCCAACAAGATGTGTGCTGATAGTTTGTGCAGAAACAGAGCTGCTCAGGTAACTACTCCTGCTTCCAGATTTGAAACAGGTAAGCAACAGTGAAGATAAAACCTTAATGAGAAAAGGAGTTGATAGCTCTGATCTTTTCTTCTAGCAGATAAACAAGAGGAAAGCTATTCTGTGAACTGCATGAGCACATCCTCCCCTGGAAGACACCGTTCCCATGCAGCAGGAGTAGTTCAGCAGCATAGCCATCCTACAAGTGGATTTACAAGTGGACTGCACTCTGTGCAGAAAGCTGCATTACCGTGTGATGCTATGGCAGAATGGAAGGAATGGAATGAATGGAATGGAATGGAATGGAATGGAATGAATGGAATGGAATGGAATGGAATGGAATGGAATGGAATGGAATAGACCAGGTTGGAAGAGACCTTTGAGATCATCAAGTCCAACCTATCATCCAACACCATCTAATCAACTAGCCATGGCACCAGCACCCCATCCAGTCTCTTCCTAAACACCTCCAGTGATGGTGATTCCACCACCTCCCTGGGCAGCTCATTCCATGGCCAATCACTCTTTCTATGAAGAACTTCTTCCCAACATCCAGCCTAAACCTCCCTGGTGCAGCTTGAGACTGTGTCCTCTTGTTTTGGTGCTGGTTGCCTGAGAGAAGAGACTGACCCCCACCTGGCTACAACCTCGCGTCACGGGCTAGCTCCCACTGCTCTTTAAAATGATTCTAACCTTGCACAGGCCCACAGCTTCTCAAAGCTTCAGACACAGCTGGGATCACCAAATAAAACCACTATTTCCCTCCCTTTTCCAGTATGTTATCCTAGTGAAATGCTATCATCTGCTCTAGTTTCATAGTTTCATAGTTTCAGTTAGGGTTGGAAGGGACCACAAGGATCATCTAGTTCCAACCCCCCTGCCATGGGCAGGGACACTCTACCCTAGATCAGGCTGGACAGAGCCTCATCCAGCCTGGTCTTAAAACCCTCCAGGGACGGGGCCTCAACCACCCTCCTGGACAACCCATTCCAGGCCTTCACCACTCTCACGGTGAAGAACCCCTCCTCACATCTAGCTGAATCTCCCCACCTCCAGCTTCATCATCCCATTCCCCGCTAGTCCTATCACTCCCTGATAGTCTGAAAAGTCCCCCCCAGCTTCTTGGTAGCCCTCTTCTGTCAGTGAGATCTCAGGCCCTGCTTGTTTTTAGTCTGTAAGGAGGAAAATGCAGTGGAGGCTCCTAATGCCAACAGAAACTTTAGAACAGAGGCAGATTATCACATGATGAAACCTCACTTTAAATAAAGCTGCCTCCTCCAGAGATTTCAGTGCCCTTTACTCAGTTTAATTGACAAATGATGATTGCTTAGTTTACATCAAAGATTCCTGCTTCAGACTCCTCCATACCAGGAGAAGGCAAAGAATGTAAAAAGAGGATGATGATATGCAGGGGAATAAAAAGACTGTATGAGAGTAGCTTTCTTTTGTGCAGGGTACTGGAGCTACCCTTCAGAAGCAGGGTGTATTCACTGCCCAACACCTTTGCTAACAAGTAAGAAAAAGAACCAGAGCTGCTGAGGACTTGCCAGCGATTCCAGGTCAGTGTGGCTCAGGGATATGCACTGGAGCTATTCTAACTTCTCAGTCTTGGGACAATCTTCCTGAGATGGAAATGAGATGGGCAGGAGTGATGGAATGAGAGGACAGGATAGTTATCAAAGAGCAAAGGGTATTGCACAGGAAAGTTAGCAAAGAGCAAATTTCTGTGTTCTGTGGTTCACAAACACCATTCAGTAACAAAAGTACTCACACAGGCAGGATCCCCTGCTGCAGCTCTGTGCTCCTGTCCAAGTACTTCCTGCTCAAGGGGAACCACTCCTGGTGACATGACTTAGTGGAGCTAACTGGCCTGGATCAGGAAGAGTGTGGCCAGCAGGAGCAGGGAGGTCATCTGCCCCTGTACTCAGCTGCTTAGGCCACACCTTGAGTCCTGTGTCCAGTTCTGGGCCCCTCAGTTTAGGAAGGATGTTGACTTGCTGGAAGGTGTCCAGAGAAGGGCAACAAAGCTGGGGAGGGATTTGGAGCACAAGCCCTATGAGGAGAGGCTGAAGGAGCTGGGGTTGCTTAGCCTGGAGAATCGGAGGCTCAGAGGAGACCTTCTTGCTGTCTACACTCCCTGAAGGGAGGTTGTAGCCAGGTGGGGGTTGGTCTCTTCTCCCAGGCAACCAGCACAAGAACAAGAGGACACAGTCTCAAGCTGTGCCAGGGGAGGTTTAGGCTGGATGTTAGGAAGTTCTTCATAGATAGAGTGATTTGCCATTGGGATGTGCTGCCCAGGGAGGTGGGGGAAGTCACCATCACTGGAAGTGTTTAGAAGAGACTGGATGAGGCACTTGGTGCCATGGTTTAGTTGATTAGGTAGTGTTGGATGATAGGTTGGATTCAATGATCTCAAAGGTCTTTTCCAACCTGGTTAATTCTATTCTATTTCATTCCACTCCACTCAACTCAAACTTCACTCCATTCTTTACTCTGACCTTTGCTGTAACCACAAGGTTCAATGAAGCCTATGGTATAGAGCAGGTGTATTTGCTCAGAATTTCCCTGTTTCAGCTGCACATCATAACTGGCTTTGTCTGTTGTAGGCTATCAGCAACTCAGACTGACACTGGGGGAGTGGCAGGGCCTGGGAGAGACTACCAAACCTTTATATTAAAGAAGTGACAATCTCTGGGTTAAATTGAGCTCTAAGGGATTTCCTGTAGCTTGCACAGGAGTCAGTGGAAGTTTCTTTGCACACTTTTCCTAGAAGCTGTCACACAGTTTTATTATTCCCTTCACACACCCAAGTGCTTTATATGCAAGTCAGCCTTCCAGGCAGGTATCTTTCGTAACAACCTTTTAGTTAAGCCTAGTAGTTTTCATTTCACCAACCATTTGCTCTTCCCATTAACCAGACCTTTCTTCAAAACACTTTCACCATTATGCTCTTGCAGGTAGGAATTCCACCAACTGCTAACACCAAAAGGCAGAATAACTAGATGCTCCCAATTACCACAACTGCCTAAGCAGAACAGTCACACAACATAAAGGTGCTCATAGTGGTGCAGTTTATTGGATGTTAACTCCCCCCTACAGCAAAGGCACCACTTACCAAAGGGAGAAGTAGGATGCTGAAAAGGGGAGACTCTAGCTGATGACTTCAAAATGGATTTAGAAGACGAGGGTGGAAACTTCATGCGATAGCTTCTGGTATGGCTTTGTCACCCTGCTATCTGCCTTCTCTCCAGGTCATTTCAGATTGTGTTGAACAGCACAGTCCTTGCTGATGACCTCTCTCTGCAGATCAATTACCCCCAGTTTCCTTTCAGCCGGGATTTTTTCATGGGAAGACTGTTCCTCTTAGAGAAGCTGAACAGCCCTCAGATAAGACCATTCTTCTGCTATGGGGCTCATCAAAAGCCCTTTGGAAGCTAAACCCATATGGGACTACCAGAAGGGGGAATGTGGAGGTCTCCCACACATGCATGTGGTACATGGGGTCTTCATCCCAGCAGAGGTACATTACAAAACCTCAGCATTTCAGAGACAACATAGCACACCCCTATGGATGGGATGCAGATCAGTTCCCTCATCTGGAGACTCCTGTGAGGAATTATAATAAATGACTCGTTAGTGAGGCTGTCAGAATTAGAATAGAATAGAATAGAATAGAATAGAATAAGAGATAGAATAGAATAGAATAGAATAGAATAGAATAGAAATGGAATTGGAATGGAATAGGAATGGAATGGAATAGACCAGGTTGAAGAGACCTTTGAGATCATCAAGTCCAACCTATCATCCAACACTATCTAATCAACTAAACCATGGCACCAAGCACCCCATCCAGTCTCCTCCTAAACACCTCCAGTGATGGGGACTCCACCACCTCCCTGGGCAGCCCATTCCAATGGCCAATCACTCTTTCTATGAAGAACTTCTTCCTCACCACCAGCCTAAACCTCCCTTGGTGCAGCTTGAGACTGTGTCCTCTAATTAGCCCCCCATTCATTATCAAGCTAAAGTGCTGCTGCAGATAGTGGTTCAGATCAAGCTGAACCAAGGACCTCACCTCACACACACCATACCCACAAACTATTGGATATTAGGAAAATATTCTTTCCTGCAAGAGTGCTCAGACATTGGAACAGGCTGCCAGGATGGTGGTGGAGCCACTGTCCTTGGAGGTATTCAGGAAACATGGGGACATGGCACTTTGGGACATGGTTTAATGGCCATGGTGGTGCTGAGTTGACAGTTGGACTTGATGATCTTGGAGGCCTCTCTGCAAAACCAATTCTATGATTCTGTAACACCTGCTCAGCTGTCACATGGGTGGAAAGTGCTGAACAGCCATCCCACTTTTTTCTATGAAATATGCAAATGATGCAGTTGGTACTTTACATTAAACAGCCAATAGCAAATGCCAAGGGACGCTGCCCTGAAGCTTTACTTCCATTGTGCTGCACAATTTCCTGCTGAAAAGACAGAGCACACTGAAAAGAGATGATGAAATTATAGCAGCCAGAAGGGGAAATGAAGCAAAGCCTTCTGACATAGAAAGAAGTAAAACTTGAACTTATGGACAAACTGGATGCTTCTATTACAGAGTTTTACAGTAGATTAAGTGTCATGCTGAAGTCTCAAAGTTACAAACCCCATAGCCTAACTGAGTTACAGCCTTGGGACATCGTCAGCACCTGCCTGAATCTGCTGGGCCAGCGTGTAAGGCATTTTTTCTTTCTCCACCATCTGAATCTAAATCAAGTGAGAGTCTAGCAGACACTTGGGCAGTACTCAAACCACAAAACATGGTTTTGTTAGGAGAATCACAGAAGAGATCTGGTTGGACAAGACCTCAAAGATCATCCAATCCAACTGAAGGGTCAACACTAAACTACGTCCCTAAGCACCAGGTCCATGTGCTGCTTAAACACCTCACCAGGGACAGTGACTGCACCACTGCCCTGGGCAGACAATTTCAATGCTTGAGAACCCTCTCAGTGAAGAAGTATTTCCTAATACCCAGCCTGAACCTCCCCTGTGCAGCTGGAAACCATTTCCTCTAGTCCTGTCACCACCAAAGAGAAGAGGCTGGCCCCTTCTCGCTCCAACCTCCCTTCAGGTAGTTGTAGAGGGCGATGGAGTCTCTCCTCAGCCCTCTCTTCTTCAGACTGAGCATCCCCAGCTCCCTCAGCTTCCATATGTGAAAGCATTTAATGAAGAGGTTCCTGTGCAATGAGTAGCAAAGTGACTTACATTTGGTCTTCTGCTCTGGGAATTTTGCATCCTCAAACATTTCCATCTGTAATACTCAGCTGGACAGATTTAGAGTGCACAACTCCACCAGAGACACAGATGTATTCAAAGCCCTCACACCGAGAACATGCAGCATCATAGTCAAAATCAAGACTTTTCCATGATTACCAAACACTCAACTGACCCATGAAACTGCATCAGGATAGGTACTCCCTCAGACAGAAACACTCATGGAATACAGCTGGAAACTGCTGAGTTTATTAAGGAACAGTTTTGTGGTTGCTTTTTGGTTCTTTTACTGTTAAATAACCAACACAATACTTCCCCTCCAAATAAAAAACAATAGCAATGGCAAGAAAAGCTCAATAGAATGCCAGGGACAGCTATGGAATGTTCTGAAGTAGCAAAGACCTGCAGCAGCATATCTCCAAACCCAGTGCCAAAGAACCATCACATGGAGAGGGAAGGACTAATTTGTCCAGTGACCAAGACTGCAGAGAGAAGTCTCACAGTCTGTGCACCTTTGTGATAAGCTCAAGCTGACACATTGTCAGTTCAGCAAACTGAGGCAGTGCTGCACATGTGAGCAATTTCCATCTTCTCAAGTCTCACAGTTCATGACTCAGTGTAATTAGGTTATTTTTTTCATGCAAGCCAGTTTAAAGGCAGTACTACATATAAACCTCTACCAGTACAACTTCCACCATACCCATTACATAGTGTTCCCTGACAGCCATGGCTGGGAA
>JAAWVA010000245.1:0-24983 GCA_015227895.2 Colaptes auratus
TTTTTTACTGACATTTTGTGCTGGCATTTACACAGTGGTGGCTTTCTTGTCCTTGTGAGCTTTTCCTCATCCCTGGTGAGATGTCTGCAGTAAGCAGCTTCTTCAGGAGGTAATGATGACAGGAAAATGACCTGAATGCAGCTTCTTCTGCTGCATGCTTTGCTCCCTTAATTCCTAAGTGCCACCTATGCATAAAAATCAAAGCAGAGCTGGAAAAAAACAGTTCAATTAGAAGCAAGAAGTTTTGACCTATTAAGATGCTATTCATGCAGCTGGGGGAAGGATTAGGATTTGGGGAGAAGGGGGAGAGAAGGGTTTCCACTGTAGCTAAAAACCTTTGAAATGACAAGAAGTGTCCTCTTAGTGCAACAGCCTGCAAGGTGCCAATTCACAGGAGAGTGCAGAATCCTCCACAGAGGGTAGTTTAGTGTATAAACTGGCTTCAGGACAGGTTTCTTTTAGCTTAATATTGTCTTAAATCATCAGTCTTGGGTCAGAAATTTGCTGCAGCATTTGTATGGTACTTAAAAAAGTACTTAAATAGGATGAGAAAGATGGAAGGTATCCTCCTTTCTTGGGTGGGCCATAAGTCTGTATTGCCACAAAGAGCAGCAAAGGCAAGGAAAGAAAATGGCATCCTAGGCCTCCTCTCTCTGCAGAAAGTGTTCAATGTTCATTTGAGGGTTTGTATGGCACAGAACTTCAAGCTGGCCAACAATGACAGAAGCTTATTATTCTAAGCAAGATCACAGCTGGGTTGTGTTGGTTTCTCTTGACCTCTCAGCCTTGGGCAAGTGGTCTCACCTTCAGTAGGATTTGACTGAGCTGCACTGTCAGCAGTCAGAACAAATGAGGAGTGATAAACTGCAGCCCTTCTTCCTGAATTCACAGAATGGTTGGGGTTGGAAAGGACTTTAAAGATATCTAGTTCCAACCTCCCTGCTATGTGCAGGGACACCTTCTGCTAGCCCAGGCTGCTCCAGGCCTCATCCAGCCTGCCTTGAACCCTGCAGGGGGGGGCATCCAGGACCTCCTTGAGCAACGAGGCAAAGCACTCAGCAGCAGTTGCGTGCCACAAATCGAAGGGATTTTAGCTCAGCTTTGTCTCTGGGTTTTACTGAGCTTGCCTGGGAGAGGACACCAGATTCTGTAGATACTTGGAGTCAGCAGAGATCTCATCCTGTGCAATATGTCCCGTCATGATCCTAACAATAGGCCAGTGTTTGTACTTTATGACTATGTAATAGACAGTGGGCTCTTCATAAGTGCATTATTATACCAGGGATGTATACTGAAAAGTCAGGGAAATAACTTATGAGCTGACAGAAGAAACTGCTCCCATGCAGTTCCACTGCTGTCACTGTAGTTTTTAACTGTAATTTAAACTATTTTGGGCTGTGTACAGACATTCTGAAGAGCATTTCTGGCTTGTTTTCCTCCGGCTTACTCACTGCAACCTTGCAAAGAGTTTAAAACTAGACAGCTGAATGACAATCACAGCAAAGCAAATGTGGTTCCTGATGCACGTGTGATACTCTGGACTGCTTTTTGTTTCATGCTCTTGGTCAGCAGGATGCCCTTTGTGGCAACAAATATTGCCTACTGGGAACAACAGAGGCTGCTCATGCAGTTGGGGCACCAAATATCACCTATAGGGAACAACAGAGGCTGCTCATGCAGTTGGGGCACCAAATATCACCTATAGGGAACAACAGAGGCTGCTCATGCAGTTGGAGCATCAAATATCACCTATAGGGAACAACAGAGGCTGCTCATGCAGTTGGGGCATCAAATATCACCTATAGGGAACAACAGAGGCTGCTCATGCAGTTGGGGCACCAAATATCGCCTATAGGGAACAACAGAGGCTGCTCATGCAGTTGGGGCACCAAATATCACCTATAGGAACAACAGAGGCTGCTCATGCAGTTGGAGCATCAAATATCGCCTATAGGGAACAAAGAGGCTGCTCATGCAGTTGGGCATCAAATATTGCCTATAGGGAACAACAGAGGCTGCTCATGCAGTTGGAGCACCAAATATCACCTACAGGGAGAGCAGGGCTGCTCATGCAGTTGGAGCATCAAATATTGCCTCTAGGGAAGAGCAGAGGCTGCTCATGCAGTTGGAGCACCAAATATACCTACAGGGAAGAGCAGAGGCTGCTCATGCAGTGGAGCACCAAATATCACCACAGGAAGAGCGAGGCTGCTCATGCAGTTGGAGCATCAAATATCGCCTCTAGGGAAGAGCAGAGGCTGCTCATGCAGTTGGAGCACCAATATCACCTATAGGGAACAACAGAGGCTGCTCATGCATTGGAGCACCAATATCACCTATAGGGAAGAGCAGAGGCTGCTAGGCAGTTGGGGCATCAAATATTGCCTCTAGGGAAGAGCAGAGGCTGTCATAGTATCAGTCAGGATTGGAAGGGACCACAAGGATCATCTAGTTCCAAACCCCCTGCCATGGGCAGGACACCCCACACTAGAGCAGACTGGCCAGAGCCTCATCCAGCCTGGTCTTAAACACTTCCGGGATGGGGTCTCAACCACCTCCAGGACAACCCATTCCAGGGCTTCACCACTCTCACAGTGAAGAACTTCCTCCTCCACTAGCCTGAATCTCCACCTCCAGCTTCATTCCATTCCCCCTAGTCCTATCAGTACCTGATCTCCTGAGAAGCCCCTCTCCAGCCTTCTTGTAGCCCCCTTCAGATACTGGAAGGCCCCAATTAGGTCACCTCTGAGCCTTCTCTTCTCCAGACTGAACAGCCCCAACTCCTTCAGTCTGTCCTCATAGGACTGCTCATGCAGTTGGAGCACCAAATGTCACCTATAGGGAAGAGCAGAGGCTGCTCATGCAGTTGGGGCATCAAATACTGCCTATAGGGAACAACAGAGGCTGCTCATGCAGTTGAGTAATCAAATATCACCTATAGGGAAGAGCAGAGGCTGCTCAGTTAAGGACCATCAGAAAAGGTGTTTATTGAGACAGAAGCATGAAACAGGGAGGGAACTCAACCTGAATGCACAATCTGAATATTGTACTAGCTGATCTTTGCATTTAGTAAGTGATCCAGGAAAAGAGTGTTGTGCTGGAGAAGGTAGATGTTTAAAACACTCTCTTCTTTTAAAAAATAAACCAATAAATAATTAAAGTCTATTTTTGGATGTCTGGGGAAAGTATTTGACAATTGTAGTCTCCTCTCAGATTAGTTTCTTTTGTTTTCCAGGTGTCAAGAATCTCAGAAAGAAAAAAAAAACCACAACATCTTATTTTCTTCTAGCCTTTTGGTTTCTCTTAGGGGGTTTGTGTTAAAGTAGTCTCATGATGATATGGCCTACTGGGGGCTGGGGGGGTGGGGGGGGGGGGTGGAGGGAAAGAATAAAGATGTTCCTTTAAGGTTTTTAATTGAGATGTTAAGAGTGCACAACAAATGCTGCTTCACTTTCAACCCATTGCTGCTCCTCAGTGTGTATTTAATGTCACTCATGTGTTTTGTCCCAGAAGAACATTAGACTTGATCTATCTGAAGTGTGTGTGAGTCTTTCCTTGCCTTCACTGTGAGCTGCACCAGAGCCCAACAGTTAATTAGGGCACAGGAGGTAAATAGCGGTTCCTAGGCTTCCCCCTGCCTCCTCTCTTCCCAGTTAAGGAATAAAGCTGGAGATCTGTCAAGAATAAGTTGCTTGTTCAGTATTTCTGGGCCCCTCAATTAAGAAGGATATTGAGACACTTCAAAGTGTCCATAAAAGGACAATGAGGCTGGGAGAGGTCTGGAGCAAAGCCCTGTGAGGAGAGGCTGAGGGAGCTGGGGTTGCTTAGCCTGGAGAAGAGGAGGCTCAGGGGAGACCTTCTTGCTCTCTACAGCTACCATAAAGGAGGTTGTAGCCAGGTGGGGGTTGGTCTCTTCTCCCAGGCAAACAGCAGCAGAACAAGAGGACACAGTCTCAAGATGTGCCAGGGGGAATTTAGGCTGGAGGTGAGGAGAAAGTTCTTCCCAGAAAGTAATTGGCCACAGGAATGTGCTGCCCAGGGAGGTGGTGGAGTCACTGTCCCTGGAGCTGTTCAAAAAAGGACTGGATGTGGCAGTAGAAACCATGGTTTAGTTAGTCAGGAGGTGTTGGATGGCAAGTTGGACTTGATGACCTCTGAGGTCTTTTCCAACCTTATTGATGACTCTATTTTCATAAAATAGACCTTACAGGTTGGGCTAGAAAAATACAAGAGATCAAAGTGCAGAAGCAAATTTGAACACAGCAGCAGCTGATGGGATGATACTGAGCACCAAGAGCTCAAAAACAGGGTGTTTGAAGAAGTTCAGGTTTGATCAAGAGTTGTCCTTATCACTGGGCCTTGTCTCCCCCTCTGCTAAAGTGGGTGGGAAGGGGCTGCAGCATGCCCCCACCCCAAGCTCTGCTTGGGGCTGTCTTCCCAGTGTAACAGAGGTGCCAGGCCTAAAGTTCCACGCATTTGCCTTGCATTGGCAGCTAGAGCCCAACATTTGACACTGCACACTCAAACCAACAGAGCCTTATGCAAACTGAGGCCATAACTACAGAAAAAAGCACACACAAACCACATATTTCCCTTTTCACTCTTTCAGAAAGAAGCAGTCAGCTGGTGGCAGGAGCCCTGCTCCTCCTCTGGTGTTAGCTTCTAGTGTTGCTATGAAAGTGGTGATTTACATCCCCACATCTGTGGCTGTTTACAAGAATTCTGCAAACAGAGAGGGGGTAGAAGGAATGCTAAAATGCTGCTTCCCCCACACTGGGTTTGGTCTGCAGCCCTGAGCACCCCAAGCAGCAATACCTCAGGGACGTGGGTACTGTCATCTTTGACTGTGTGCTAACTGCTGCTCCTGGGACAGAAAAAATAGGGTCCAAGAATGGGGAGGGAGTTGGATAACAGCACTGTGACAAACTCAGCCTCTCTGCTTAGCTCCTGAGTACTGCACTGCATGTGAAGGGTTGCCAGCTCTTCCCTCAGGGTCCTGCGGGTCCAGAGCCAGGGAAATCAAGAGGAAGATTTCTCATTACATCCTCAGGCATGGGATGAAACCACACAAACCAGGCTGCTCCTGCCACTGACTTCATGAGGATTTGGAGGACTCACATCTGGGCAGGGTTGAGCCCTTTCAGTCCTGCTGAAAGGTGTTTAAGCCCAGGCTGGATGAGGCTCTGGCCAGCCTGATCTAGTGTAGAGTGTCCCTGCCCATGGCAGGGGGTTGGAACTAGATGATCCTTGTGTGGTCCCTTCCAACCCTAACTGAAACTATGTAAGAAATGCATGCAGAACTAGGGTGAGCTTTAGTGCCCGATTGTAATTCACCTTCGTTTCCAAGAGAGGGGCAGCAGAGAGTGGAGTTGGGCTGCAGCTCACTCACCCTCGTCTAAACCCAGCGCTGGAAATGAGCTTTGTGATGCTTCACAGCTTCAAATGCACTGAAATCACAGAATCACCAAGGTTGGAAGAGACCTCAAAGATCATCAAGTCCAAAGGCTGCATGAAAACTCTTTGTTTAGAAAGGGAGCACGAATAGATTTGGGTCGTGGTGTGGTTTGGTTTTGGTGCAGAGGCTAAGCAGAGAGGAAACGATTTCAGCTTTAAAAACAAAGCTGAAATGAGAGCAGTAGCAGACAAGCATAAAAGAGTGAATGACTGAGTGCACAGCAGAGATTAAAGTCAAGCACTAAGTGTGATTGGTTGCAGACACTCTGAAATTGCTGCTCACTTCACACCACTTCCCTCCAGCACTTGTTCCCTGGGGAATCTTCACGACCCACACATACTACAGAACAGAAAACACACGGCCACTTCCCCTCAGTCACTTCCCACACCGAAATGGATTGCCTGAGGTTCCCCTCTGTGGGCATCTCTGCAAACTCCACGTTATCAACGGAGGATTAAAAAGGAAACAAAACAAAAAAAATCATTAAAATATAAACTTGTAACGAGATGTTTATTAGTTTGGGGGTTGGGTTGGGGTCTTTTGATTGTTTATTTCCACTCATTTTGGGGTTTTGGGGTTTTCCTAATTTTGGGGTCTTTTTTCCCCCTCACATTTTTTTGGGGGGTCTTTTTGCCCCCCTCACCATTTTTTGGGGGGTCTTTTGCCCCCCTCACCATTTTTGGGGGTCTTTTTGCCCCCCCCCACCATTTTTTGGGGGTCTTTTTGCCCCCTCCCACCATTTTTGGGGGTCTTTTTGCCCCCCTCCACCATTTTTGGGGGGTCTTTTTGCCCCTCCACCATTTTTCGGGTCTTTTGCCCCCTCCACCATTTTTGGGGGTTTTTTGCCCCCTCCACCATTTTGGGGTCTTTTTGCCCCCCTCCACCATTTTGGGGGTCTTTTTGGCCCCTCACATTTTGGGGGGTTTTTTTCCCCCTCACATTTGGGGGGCTTTTTCCCCCTCAATTTTTTGGGGGTCTTTTTCCCCCTCAATTTTTTGGGGGTCTTTTCCCCCTCAATTTTTGGGGGTACTTTTTCCTCTCAAATTTTTTGGTCTTTTTTTTGGTTATTTTTTCTTAAATTTGGGGGGATTTCCTTACTTTTTGGTAGTGTTTCTTAATTTTGGTATTTTCTTTTTTTTCTTTTTTTTCTTTTTTTTTTTCTTAATTTTTTTCTTAATTTTTGGGTTTTTTTTCTTATTTGTTGTATTTTTTCTTTTTTTTTTCTTAAATTTTTCTCTTTTTTCTTATTTTTTCTTTTTTTTTTCTTAATTTTTTTTTTTGGTTATTTTTCCTTAATTTTTTTCCCTTAATTTTGCTAGTTTTGCTTAATTTTGGTTTGGGTTTTTGTTAATTTTTTTTGGTCATTTTTGCCCATTTTTTGGTTTGGGTTTTGTTAATTTTTTTTTGTCAATTTTGCTCTTTTTTTGGTTGGGGGTTTTGTTATTTTTTTGTCATTTTTGCTTATTTTTCTTTTGGGTTTGTTAAATTTTTGCCATTTTTGCTCAATTTTTGTTGGGTTTGTTAATTTTTTTTTTTTATTTCTGCTCATGTTTTGGTTTGTGGTTTTAATTTTTTTGTGTTATTTTTGCTTATTTTTTGTTTTGGAGTTTTGTAAATTTTTCTTATTTTTGCTTTTTTTGTTAAACTTTTGTTATTTTGGGTTTTTTGTTTGTTTGGTTGGTTTGGTTTTTTTGGGTTTGTTACATTTTGTTATTTTTGTTCACCTCCCTACAGGGACCTCAAGTACCTCCCTGGGCAACCTGCTGAATGTTGCCAGGGTGAATATTCTGCCTCAGATCCTCACTGAAGTGCTCCTCTAGAGAGCCCCATGTGTTGCTGGGGTGCACCTGAGCAACATTTTCAGTAGCTCCAGCAAGATGTAGATAGGAAAAAAAACGCCTGCCCCAGGTGCATTCCTGTGTGACCTGCCCCAGGGGATCCTGCTTTGGCAGGGAGGTTGCACCTGATGACCTCTAGAGATCCCTTCCAGCCCCTAACATTCCGTAATGCTATGATACCTAGGGAAGAGCTGCAGTGGGACCTTGAAGCGAAAAGGGAGCCAGGGGAGCTTCACAGTCTGGGTTGCAGCGCTGCCCTCACCACATCCCATTTTGGGATGCCCACACAGATGGGGTGTAAGCCTCGGAAGCATCAAGACTAAAGGGGAATTTATGCTCGTTTTTAATCCCTCCACTCAAGCTGAAATTCATTTATTGGACAGCAGATGGCACAAAACCTTCTCGACTCTGGTTGTCTACTGTACAGGGAAGGAGTTTCCCCTCTGGGTTGGAGGCAGGGGACTTCAGCCTCCCTACTTCTTGAAAGCAGGGGGCTTCAGCCTCCCTACTGCTTGATGGCTTTTTGTTTTTCATCCCTAGAGTTATTTTACTGCCAAGTTTAGGTGCATGAAGCTGCAAGCACAAACTCCAAACAAAGCCAAGCTTGCAACACATCTTCCTGATCTGGACTTCTTAATCCAGCAGCAGCTTGTATCAGCCAGTGAAACTCTCCCTTCAAATCAAATATCTACATTAAACTTTCTGCTCTGTTTTCCAGTCAAGCTGATGATATTAGGATAAAAGCCTATGGCTTTGCCTCAATCAAACAGACCCTAACAGAATGATGCACTTCCAAGTTTAGTGGAATGGGTTCTAATAAATTAGAAGTGAGCTGCCTAATCTATTTACAAGTGTTTTGTCCATTCCCCTCAAACCCATGTCCTGCAAATGCACACAGTTTCCTGGTCATATTTCTTGTGAACATCAGCTCATTTTGGCAGCATTAGTCACTTGCAGTTGCAGAGAAGTGCCAGAAGGATCTGCCAAAGCTTTTTCTTTTTGGAAACCAGCACACCAGGCTACATCAGGAAAAGAGGCTCTGCCTACAACAGGCTTGGATAAATCTTGGAATCTTGCTGGACATCACACACCCAGGAGACACAAAAAGCTTTGCCATGGCCCAGATTGCTCATGAAATAATCAGACCTGAAGGGGATATGAGAAACCCAGATTCTGCCACCAGTCCCCTGGGATCTCCTTGCTGTAGACATTCCTCTGTCCCATGCTTTGGTGCTCAGCAAACCTGTCACAGCCCCCTCACCAAGGCTCTTTGTTACCCAGAGAGCCACAAACCACACACAGCAAATTACCTTTCTCTTGTTAGTTGTTTTGCCAGGGCTCCTGTGTGCAGAGCAGAGCAAACTTCCCATGCCCTTGGTGCTACAAGATAGAGTCACACAAGAGTATTTTTCCAAGGATTTAAACTGCACAGCTGGGTCTTCAAGCAGCCTTGGCAATTACTGCCCTAAAGCAGAGTCCATCAGAGAAGCTTTACCATCCTAGGTGCCTCCCCTTCCTGGGCAATTAAATCCTGCCCACAGTGCACCTGTAGCATCACTGCAGCAGGGGTCCACCTTTGCCTGCTTCCCCCCCATGTACATCTCTCCCCTTCACAGACACTGAGTGAAACAGCACTGGGGGGGGGGGGGGTGTGCAGGGTGAAGTGCCCCCAGTCCTGCCACCCACCAGTTCACTTTAGGGACCTGTGAGGTCACAGGTTTCTCAGCAGTCACCAGCACATAGGAAATGTGAGACAGTGGGAGGAGTGAGTGGGACAGCAGAAAGGAGGAAAGGAGGCAAAGACCCCATCAGTGATGAAGTCATGGTAAATCTGCTCCCCCCGTGCTGAAAAGGGACCTGCTGCACAGCAGACCCAGCAGAGAGGAAGCCAGCACTGCCTGCACCCAAACCACAGCATGACTTTCACCAGGGTGCTACACGTTGCAGCTCTGTTCCTGATGCAAGGTAAGCCATGCGTGCTGTCCTACCTAGAATCAGAGGATTGTCAGGGTTGGAAGGGACCCCAAGGATCATCTAGCTCCAACCCCCTGCCATGGGCAGGGACACCTCACACTACACCAGGCTGCTCACAGCCACCTCCAGCCTGGCTGCAAAAACCTCCAGGGATGAGGCTTCTACCACCCCTGGGCAACCTGTGCCAGTGTCTCTCCACCCTCAATGGGGAAGAGCTTCCTAATATCCAACCTGAATCTATCCATTTCTATTTTGTTCCGTCCCCTTAGTCCTATCACTCCTGACACCCTAAAACATCCCTCCCCAGCTTTCTTGTAGCCCTCAGACACTGGAAGGCCACAGTATCTCCATGATCTCCCCTTTGCAAGCAGCCCAGTTTGGAGAGCTTGATTCCCGGAGTTCAGCAGCCCAAGTGCAAGCCAGCTTTGCTGGTCTGATTTTCATATTGTCACCCCATTTCCAAAGCACCCTGGTGCTCAACTCCAGTTGCTCCTGAAATGCAGGATCCATGAGAGCAGTTCACCTCCTAGCAGCCGGTGGCATGCTTGAGATGACAAAGCATTTGGAATTCAAAAGGCTGTCCCTAAAATCTGGGCAGCAGATCACTGCTTGCTTTCCATGGCTTGGATATCTGTGTGTGTGGTGTCAGAAGCAGCTAACAGGAGAAGTCAGAATAATTTAGAAAGCCCTTGTAAAGTACTTTGAAAATGAAAAGCACTTTAAAGGCTTAATCTCCTTACTCCTACTAGAGGATACAGCTTACACCTACTTTGCTAGTCTGTCTTTCATGCACAGGAGTGTGAGAGAGATTCATGTTGGAGCATGGCAAATAGGGGAAGGTTTAAGTAAGGAAGGCAGCAACACACTGGAGGTGTTTAGGAAGAGACTGGATGGGGTGCTTGGTGCCATGGTTAGTTGATTAGATGGTGTTGGGGGATAGGTTGGACTCGATGATCTCAAAGGTCTTTTCCAACCTGGTTAATTCTATTCTAAGCATTGTTGCTATGTAAAAGTGCCACAACCAACAGCTGTCTACAGCTCAGGAGTCTGGCAGGCTTCACTCCCAGCCTTTGAGGATGAAATGCACACACCTGACTGGTGTAGGACAGTGCAATAGTCTCTCTCTCCCATCTTAAGGAATGCTGGAGCAGAAAGCAGGGCAGTGCCACTGCCGACAACAGAGGCCACTTCAAATCTCAGTGTCTGAGCAGCACAACTATGTGCTTAGGATCTCTTACTGCCATTGATTGTGCCTGGCAGAAGCCAGGTCCTAAGGGGCTGTCAGCTATATTCTAGCTGAGCTAACACTTGCAGTGCCCTTCAGACTTGCTCCCTATCAACAGCTTTCACTCTGTCTGCAGTCTACAACCCCTCAGCCCCCAGCACCGGCACAGCCTTCCACAGGATGAATTCGTACCTGCTGACAACTGCTAGCTGCTCTTGGCCCTCAGAATTGATTCAGACTTCCACTCACAGGTCTGCAACCAGAGGCCAAAAATAAAATTAACCAGGATGTCTCTACAGGCTGCAGTTTTAAAGCTAGCCCTGAAATGATGCACTGAGTGCATATCACCCCCACGAGTTCTCTGTGC
Source organism: Colaptes auratus (assembly GCA_015227895.2). Classification (NCBI taxonomy): domain Eukaryota; kingdom Metazoa; phylum Chordata; class Aves; order Piciformes; family Picidae; genus Colaptes; species Colaptes auratus. The sequence goes on from JAAWVA010000245.1 coordinate 10,860, forward strand.
ACCTTCTGATGTGCAGCCAGAAGCACGAACCATTCCTCTCCACTGCATCCTGCAATTTCTGGGAAGCAGTTGTGGCCCTTCCTTGCCAAGAAGGTGGATGTATCCCTGTACTTCATGCCAGATATTTTTCCAGGTAGCTGTGCACCTGGGATCTGCAAGATACGAGGCACAGGAGCATCTCTCCCATGCCCCAGTGACCACACTGTGGTGTGTGCCACAGTGGCTTGAAGACCACAGCCACATCAAACTGTCCCCTATACAAGGAAAGACATTTGACCCGTGAATCATGGTGTAAATGAAGCCATGGTCTCTCATGGAAATTACCTTTATGCTCTATTCTGAGGGCTGGGTTTTCCTGTTGTAGAAAAGCAAGCAACACCCCCAGCTTCTCTTGTTGCTCCCACCTCAAAAGGTGTGACTTTGAAGACCCCACACTGCTGTTAGCAACAGGAAACAGTCACAATGAAAAAAGTGCAGAAGAGCCCCATGGAAAACCACAGTCAAGGCCCTCTCTGCATCTCCTGACACGGTCTTCACAAGTGGAAGCCATGCAAGGAGGTTTGCTTTTCTACCAACCCTCTATAAATGACCCCCACATAGCACAAGTCCTGAGAAGCCATCTGAAACCCTAGGAGATGAAGGTGGAATCAGAAGGAAACATGAGCTAAAGGCACTGATGTGCCATATCTGACAGTAAATCAGCCACAGCAGCTCTAAGTTCACAGACTGGGCTGGAAGGGGCTCAGAAGACAATTTTTCTCCATGGGAACAGTCAGAACATAGGAATCACCTCACAAGGGAATCAGTGGATTCCCTTCCACTGGACAGTTTGAAGACTCAGCTTGACAGGACACTGGGCCAGCTCATTTCAACTCCACTATTGCCTAAAAAGTTGGACCTGATGACCCTTGGGGTCCCTTCCAGCCTGGCATTCTGTGACTAAAATAATTCATTTTTCAGAGCTGTGATTTGCACCACTTGCAAATCAGCTCCAGCAGGGAGGCAGCCAGTGCTGCAGCAGGGAGGCAGCCAGTGCTGCAGCAGGGAGGCAGCCAGTGCGCAGCAGGGAGGCAGCCAGTGCTGCAGCAGGGAGGCAGCCAGTGCTGCAGCAGGGAGGCAGCCAGTGCTGCAGCAGGGAGCAGCCAGTGCTGCAGCAGGGAGGCAGCCAGTGCTGCAGCAGGGAGGCAATTCATGTCAGATTTCTAATACTTGGGTTTCCCTGGGTTTGTTTTTTTTTCCCTTCTCTGTCAGGGGATTTTCCAGGAGCTGGCAGTGAAGTTGTAACTCTAAAGGAAGGAGAGGACCTAAACCTGAACTGCACCCTCAGCACCGACGACAGTCTGCCCTGCAGTGGTTAAACCCTCACGGGTTTGTCATTTTTCTCAACAACCAGAGGGGTAAGTGTGAAAACTGAGCACAACACTTTCCACATGGAGCTGAAGGGTCACCCAGAAGTGGATTGCCCTTGCTCCCACCCATGGCCAGTCTGACTCAACCGCTCGAGGTGGTTTTACATTCAGCTCCTTTCCGGCAGTAAGCTGCTGAAATGGAAACCCCCACAAGAGTGGTCTGGCACTAGAGCTTTTAGCTGTAGTTACCACCAGCACCAAGAGATTAGCACAAAAAACCCACTCTTGCCTTACAAGAGACCAGAAGAGGATGTGCCTAAAAGCCTGGGTACTGCTTTGGCTCATCAGGGAATTTGATGTAGTGCATCAAGAGGGAATGTGGAGAAAACAAGCAGTGACTCCTAATATGTGCTGGAAAGGCAACATTACAGTTGTGTTGCCTTTCACTCTGTGGTGGGTTGAAATTTGCCCCCCAGCATTAACTTTGCCAGACCAACTCAGTTGGAAGCAAATGGAAGCTGTATTACAAGCAAAACTACAATCTGCAATGGAATGTACAAAATACACAGGATTTACAACACTTACAATTAGCAAGTTGTTCAGAACTATCTTTAGTTTTCCTTTTTACACCAATAGGGATGTATTGATGTGTCTACTCTTCTGCTCAAAATCTGCAGCCAAATTTTAAAGGCATAGCTTAAACTACCACAGCTCTCTGCACCTCATGTCCCTCGGTCCTGATCTCTCTCCTCCTGTTGATCCAAATGGGCAGAGTCCAACAGGATGGCATTCAACAAGTCCAAGTGCTGGGTGCTGCACTTTGGCCACAACAACCCCATGCAGTGCTACAGGCTGGGGTCAGAGAGGCTGAGAGGAGCCAAACAGAAAGGAGCTGGGGGTGCTGGTTGACAGCAGCTGAACATGAGCCAGCAGTGTGCCCAGGTAGCCAAGAAGGCCAATGGCATCCTGGCCTGCATCAGAAATAGTGTGGCCAGCAGGAGCAGGGAGGTCATTGTGCCCTGTACTCAGCACTGGTTAGGCTACACCTTGAGTCCTGTGTCCAGTTCTGGGCCTCTCAGTTTAGGAAGGACATTGAGACATTTGAACATGTCCAGAGAAAAGCAGCAAGGCTGGGGAGAGGTCTGGAGCATAGCCCTGTAAGGAGAGGCTGAGGGAGCTGGGTTGTTGCTTAGCCTGGAGAAGAGGAGGCTCAGGGAGACCTTATTGCTCTCTACAACTACCTGAAGGGAGGTTATAGCCAGGTGGGGGTTGGTCTCTTCTCCCAGGCAAGCAGCACCAGAACAAGAGGCCACAGTCTAAAGCTGCGCCAGGGGAAGTTTAGGCTCGAGGGAGGAGAAAGTTCTTCCCAGAAAGGGAGATGTGCTGCCCAGGGAGGTGGTGGAGTCACCGTCCCTGGAGGTGCTCAAAAGGGGATTGGACGTGGCACTTGGTGCCGTGGTTTAGTTCTCATGAGGTATTGGGTGACAGGTTGGACTCGATGATCTTTGAGGTCTTTTCCAACCTTGTTGATTCTATGATTCAACAGCTCTGCAAGATGAGGACTGCACAGGGCCATTTGTTTTTTTGACTCTGAATCCCCACTGTGAATCTCTGTCACGCTGCTTCTCCAGCAAACCACTTCGTGAATCAGTTCCCTCCAGCCTCACTGTAGCTAAAAAGATGACAACGTAGCTACGAGCCTTACATGATGATCCTTGCAAAAACCCTTTAATATTTAATCACTCCCATAAATTAAAATACTGTTATCATATTTTGACAAGACCTCAGCTTAAAAAAGAAACAAAAAACCAACAACTAAAAAGCTACCTGCTGAAATATTCCCCCTGCTCCCCCTCCCCCTGCCTTGATGTCTGGTACATATCCCCAGTTTCAGTTCAATGTAAGGGCAGGAGGTTACACTTTCTGTGCTGTGATTGTGGGGATAGTTCATGTGACTTGCTGGCTCCTGAACCTGAGGACTCCCATGTGTTAGTCAGCAGGAGTGCCATGGTTTAAGCCCAGACAGCTGAAACCAGGCAAGGAGGAGTGAAGCAAAAAACAGAAAGTCAGGACGGCAGAGCACAACAGCTAGGAGATGCTCTCTTTAGTATCGTAGTAATTAGACAAGGACAGGAGAAGCAAACCAGGCAATACATAAGCAGTGAATGAGAGGGTGCATCATGACCACAGTGTTCATTATTATCACAAAAACACCAAGAGGGAAGTGATTTCCTTCAAGGCCAAATAAAGGCTTGGGGAATGGGGAAGAGACAGGTCCTCAGTTCACACAATTGTTCCTAGATTCAAAACTCCTATGCTTTTCTACCACATAGCATAGCCTCACACTCCAATGTTTGTTCTTATTGATCCATCTAGACACTTAGAGAACCCAGATTGCTCTAATACCTGGGAACACAGGAATAAAAACCTCCTTGAAAGTGAAAGCAAGAAAATAAACCCATGTTATTTGACACACACTTCCTCCTTCAGTTCACTGCTGCCTCTGCACTAGCTCAGCACCAGCTAGGAAAGCTTTGTGCTAGAGCTGCTCCCTTACCTCAAGTGTTGATGAATTAAACAGATGCAATAAAGAAAACTACCCTCATCCATTACTGCTTTGATTATCTGTCTTGCTCTTGTGAACCAACATGTTTAGCTGCTGGGCTTTATTTTCTTTACAGCTAAGAGACCACAGATACAAACTCCTCCATCATTCAACAGATGAATTATCCATTCAGCTGTCCAATATCACGGTGCAGGATGAAGGTGTATACAAATGCTTCTGCTATGGCACCCCATTTAAAAGCAAGAACAAGGCTGTGGAGGTAATAGGTAAGTTTCTTCATCTGCTTTGTTCCAGAGGAGCAGAACACAGCCAGCTCCCCAACTCCACAGCTGCATTTCTAGCACAACATAATCCTGTCTTAGCTCAGCCTCTCTAAGTAATGCTATGTATGCAGTCATCCAAAGCCAAATAGCTGTAACTGATTCTAAATCTTACTGCTGCAGCTGCTCCTTCTCATCCTGTACTGGAAGTATCCCAAGGCACAGAAAGCAGCATTACACTCTCTTGCTATACCCAAGGATGTAAACCGCAGCCCCAGATTACCTGGCTGTTGGACAATGGGATAGAGCTCCCAGGTAAGTGCTAAAGGACCAAGGATTGATTACTAACAATTTCTTCTTACTAGCCCAGGGCTTTTACAAGGGCTTGTTGGTGACAGGACAAGAGGGATGAAGCTTGAGGAGGGGAGATTTAGGATGGAGATTAGAAAGAAATTCTTTTCAGTGAGTGTGGGGAGACACAGGAACAGGTTGCCCAGGGGGGCTGGTTGCCCCTCCCTGGAGGTGTTCAAGGCCAGGCTGGATGAGGCCTTGAGCAACCTGGCTGGTGGGGGGAAAGTGTCCCTGCCCATGGCAGGGGGATTGGAGTTGGATGATCTTTAAGGTCCCTTCCAACCCAAACCATTCTGTGTTTTTAAAAACACTGGAGGCTGAAAACACCTTCTACAGTACATCGGCTGGGAACACATTCATCCCCCACTCATTCGGAACAACTTGGCTCCCTGGTGCGGTTTGGGAATAGTCAGCACTGTATTTCTAGTGTTTGTGCAAGGGAGAGAGCTCATCTGTTTTGCCCATATCCAGAACACCACCACTTGGCACCAAAAGTCCCTTAAGAGTCCAGAGTAAAATTCCACTGAAATAAAATGAAACCAAATCTCTGGGGGCAGAGTTTTCAAAACCCCAGCATGAAGTCAGCTAATAAATCCATTACAACTATTTCCACGTTGTAACTGGTAGGCAGATTTCCCTCAGCTCACACACACCCCGCAGCTTTCCTCCCTCATGAAGCTGTCAGAGCCAGGCAGCTCACCAGCAGAAGGAAAAGGAGAGCTCCAGAACACCACTCGCTCTGCCTGTGAGGCTCTCCTTAGTCTGCAGGCATCTAGGTGGACAAGCAGGAGGAGGAACAGAGCCACCACATAGCTCAGTTTCACTTGTGCACTACATAAATAGCTGCTTTGAAGACCAGGTTCTAATAATAACCACCACCTTAGCAGCTGTAACTGTAGCACAGTGGAGAGGAAATCTCTACCAAAGGGTGAGGAAAATACCCGAGACGCAAATATCTTTTCCTTCAATGCACTAACAAGCTCTTACTGAATTTTGCATCATCAAGCACATACTCAAGGCTTAGCCTCTAATCTTCTACCCCACCAAGGTGGCTTTCTTTTCTTTTTTAAACTAAGAGCTCTGGAAAAACAGCAGAGATGTTCTGGGCAAACATAGCTAGAAATCAAGGCTAGAAGGAAAAAATCCTCCTGTCTGCCAGATCCCCAGACATTAATGCAACTGTAGAAAGCCCTGAGCTTTAAAGGAGCTGCACTCCAGGAAAGCAGTATAGCTGGTAAGAGGCCACATGAAAGCCAGGGTAGAGAGCTGCCTGTGATTGCTCTGGAGAAGTGGACAGGTCTTGGAAAAGCAGGTTCTGAACCACAGTGTAGGGGGGAAGAGCTGGGCTGTGCGTGGCTGTAAGGGCTTGGGGGGAGGGCCTGCTGCGAAGAGCTCCGGGGAGCAACGTGGCCAAGCATTTACATACACTGCCCTGTGGTGGTCTTAGAAACAGGAGCTCCTTAAACGTGAAACAGCCTCACTTCTGCCTGATAAAGTACAATTTCTGTAACAACACAGACACCAAACACCTCTCACTTACTTTAACATCAGAAAAATCCACTTTCCTACCTTTCCTCCTTGTCCTTGCTGCACTGTCCCAGCCAGCCATTAGAGGAGCTCCCAGCAGAGCTTCCAGCCCAGCACCAGGCCACCTAGAAATCAATTAACACCTGTGCTGCAATTACCTGGGATGAGGCTCAGGTGTGGCTGGGCATCACGTGAGCTGCTGCTTTCACCTCGCCCAGGCACACACTGCATGGGGGCGGGAAAGGGGAAAAGAACTGCCTCGGTGCACTGCTCCCCAAACTTTCTGCAAGTGCCTTCCCCTTTGGAAGGTGACTGTCTCTGAAGTAACACTGCCTTCCCCCCTCCCTCCCCCCATTCTCAGCTCTAATCACTTACTGCAAATATTTATACTACTCAGAAACTAGCTAATACATCTTAATTACTGGCAGCACCTCGGTTCCACCAGGGCTCAGCAGGGGCAAGCCAGCTGTAATTACTGAGCTGCTGCTGACAAAGATTATTTCCTTCCTAGCAATAAAAAAACCCCAAACAACCAAAACCAAAAACCAAAACCACTTTGAAATCCTTTGGAGCTCTTATGTGACCCTGCTGGAGATGAAAAGAGGGTTGAGAAATACTGATCTGTGTAACACAGCAAGTTATCTGTAAAGGCTAATTTGGAAACGAGGAATTCCTCTCATTAAGAAATGAGTGTTACCAAGGGTGACAGATGGAGGGAAAGCACCAGGCTGCTTCCAAGCAGCTCTACACTGCAAACAGACAATGGGAATGGAATGGAATGGAATGGAATGGAATGCATGGAATGGAGTAGAATAGAGTAGAATAGAATAGCATAGCATAGAATAGGAATAGAATAGAATAGAATAGAATAGAATAGTAGAATAGAATAGAATAGAATAGAATAGAATAGAATAGACCAGACCAGAAAAGACCTTTGAGATCATCAAGTCCAACCTATCACTCAACACCATCTAATCAACACCCCATCCAGTCTCTTTAAACACTTCCAGTCTGCCACCATGGGTAAATATCTGGGGGGGGGAAAAAAGCCAGCCCAAACTCTCTCTCCAGCAAAGTGCTTCAAACACCTCTCTTTGTGCCACATGAAACACACCTTCTATTTTTCCCTATCATATAAGTGAGTAGAAATCAGCACTACCTAGGGGAGCAGAGACTACACCAGACAAGTTACATTCTGCTCTCTGATTCATTGTGGCAAAGCAATTAATCTTTGTGGATAACTTCTCCAGCTGCCATAGGGGAAAAGGGATGATGGAGGACTTGTGCAGGGTACCATAGGGTTACATAAATGTTTGTTTATTCCAGATTTAAGTATTGCACATCAATATTTATTTGTGCCCAGTTTTCAGCATCCACACATATGGCACAACTTCTTTTTGTGTTTGGGGTAACAAATCCACAGCTGTTAGGACACAAGTTCCATGCCCTTGTGTATCACACAGCGTAATTGTACACAACCACCACAGGGCTTGCAGCAATTGCATGAGAGGGAATGGACTGAAGCTCAAGGAGTGTAGAATTAGACTGGATATTAGAAAGACATTCTTGTCAGTGAGGGTGGTGAGACACTGGAACAGGTTGCCCAGGGAGGGCCTGGATGCCCCCTCCCTGGAGGTGTTGAAAGCCAGGTTGCATGAGGCCTCGAGCAAAGTGGTCTAGTGGGAAGTGTCCCTGCCCGTGGCACCAGAGTTGAAACTAGATACTCTTTAAGGGTCCTTCCAACCCAAACCATTCTAGGCATCTATGAAGCAGAACTTTTCTAGATCTCAGTTGTGCTGCAAAACAGCAGGTGCCAAGCCCTGAGGCCCCCCATTGCAGGCCATGCATGGCCGTGCGTGGCACACAGCAGAGGAATTTATTCCCTTTGGCAAGGACCAAAAGTGGACATTTTGCACGGTGCTGCAGTGGAGTTTCCCCACACCAGTCATAAAACCAAGCAGAGGCTTTGGACTGAGCGCAGGAGGTGCAGCAAGGTCTGCACTTAGCTGCTGAGGAAGCAAACCTGACCTTGCTGCCTTTGGGCTCCCATTTATACAATGAAGCACTCCTGCACAGCAATCAGGTGCTGCTCTAGCTCACCAAAGTGATGCAGATGGAGCCTGGAAAGCTTTTCATTAAATTGCTCTTGACTAGAAAGCACTTAAATGTTTTCTTCCAACGGGTGTATAGGTGACACTAAGCACAAGTTAGAAGCTGATGGGAAGAAATGGACCACAACCGCACCCGACAGTCCTGGCCTATGGGCCAATTCCACAGCCAGCTGCATCGTTCACCACCCAGCACTGAGAGAAGAGAAGCTGATGTCATCTTTCCAGTTTGAGGACCTCTCTAGGACAGGTACTACAGGCTCCCCCACCAAAGGCTACCCCATTTTACCATTTTGAAGTGGTGAAATTTATGCAGATATCTAGGCAAAGCTGAAGCCCATAGTCTCCTTTTTAAATTCTTCTGTTTCTGCCCATGGAATGGGCTGCCTGGGGAGGTGGTGGGATCAGTGTTCCTGGAGGTGTTGGATGAGGCACTTAGTGCCATGGTCTGGTTGGGTTAGTGTTGGGTGATCTTGGAGGTTGGACTTGATGATCTTGGAGGTCTCTTCCAACCTGGTTGATTCTGTGATTCTGTGATACTGCCTCACACGTAGAATCTATTTTAAATGAAAGGGCTACCTGGGGCAAAAGAGCAACTCCAGCTTAAGATTTGGAGGCTTTTTCCTGCTTCCTACCTACCTTAAAATCTGTTCAACATTAAACCACAGCAGCCCAGGGAGGTTAGCTCCCCAATGCTACTGCTAGAACTCAGGTGATGTTTGTCCTAAAGCTTTAAAGAGAACTCCAAGTTTCTGTTGTCAGAAGCTGTGTGCTTCCTGTGCCTTCTGTGCACTAGACACATGCACTTGGAAAAGCCAGCAGGGTGTACAGATTGTCAATTAACACTGAAGCTGCCTGTCCAATAATTCTCAGAGTAAACTTTGCCTCCCACCTCATCTTTAGAAGGATCTAACTATTCTGACTTGTTCTGCCTTAGATTGCTAGATTCAACAAGTGCTCCTAAAGTGCTCTGAAAGGTGCATTGCTGTTGGGTTGTGGTTTTTTTTCAGTGACAAAACCAAATCCTGCCTCAGCTGCACCAGAAGTGGACACACATGTCCCTGAGACTGAGCAACCTACAGGTAGGCATTCATTGCTTGGTCTCTTTAATTAAGACAAGCAGAGCAGTGTTTCAACCAGTTGCCATCAGCACTGAGGGGCATTTTGCACAGCCTTCAGAGCTACTTTGTTTTCCCAGTGACCACACCAGTGCCAGATCTCAAGAGCAACACAACCTCCACCCCCAGCTACCCACAGCATACTGGTAAGGTTTCACTTCATTTCCACCCCCTCCACCCCCCATCATTTCATAGCATAAACATCTTTGGAGGGCAGGGAAGCTGAAGGTGGGGGGATAGGGATAGGACTGTAGGTCTAACCACTGATCAGAGCAGCCAAAAAGGAGGAAGTTTCAAGGATCAGTTCAATAGCAAGTGTCTCTGCTGATTTTTGTCCTATGTTTGGGGGGGGGGGATTTCCTTTAGGATCTGACCAACCAACCATCCCTTCTGCAGCACCAGAAGATCCAGTAGTTGCTAGCTCAGCGCCGACACCCACCCAGCAAAACCTCCAACCAGATTTCACATCTGCTTGTAAGTTTGGTCTTAGTTACAGGAATTGACCAAACCAGGACAGAAATGCCACTGAGAACAGCATTACAAGCCCACACAAATAACATAAAGCACAGCATTTCTAGCTGTGTGGAGAGCCCTCGGTTTTACAGCTGGGAAGCAGACAAGATCTCTTTTTAGATGCAGAAGAACATCAGCAGTAGCAGCACGGCAGGAGCCAGGCTGGGATTTCTCTGGATGGTTGCACTAGGTGGCACTGCACAACAACAGTTGTCTGTGCATGCAGCAGCCTGCAGCTTTGCAGTTCTTCAACAGAGGAGTTCTTTCCAGCAGGAGAATTCAGAGTTCCACTATCCAAATCGGTTGGACCAAAACCCACCAAGCTGTTCACATGCACTGCTGAATGTGACAGGCCTGCAGTGAAAAAATCAAGTGGCTGTCTCAGGAATACATAGGAAAATAGATTCAGAAGCATAGAATTGCTTGGGTTGAAAAAGCCTCCAAGACCAACCACCAACTTAAACCACACCTGAGCATTAAACCACGCCCCAGAGTGCCATGTCCACTCGTTTCTTGAATACCTCCAGGGATGGGACTCCACCACCTCCCTGGGCAGCCTGCTCCAATCCTCACCAGTCTTGCAGCAAAGAAATTTTTCCTGGCCCAACTTCAACCATTTCCATTTCCTCTTGTTCTATCATCTGATACTAGGGAGAAGAGTCTCCTCTGAGCCTCCTCTTCTCCAGACTAAACACTCCCAGTTCCCTCAGCTGCTCCTCATAAGACTTCCTTCCTAGACACTTCACCAGCTTTGTTGCCCTGGAATCCTAGAATTATTGAGGCTGGAAAAGACCTTAAGATCACCATGCTGCATCAGTGATTACAAATGCCACAGGATGGCTACAACCCAATAAAGAATTCACACCTACAGTGATGAACACATAAGGAAAGGGAGCCTGAATCTTTAACAGGACTTTCACTTAGGTGTGCTTAGATAAGGAAGAAAATCTCTTCTGACTGTCAAGTTTTGGTAGGCGCAGTGGCACATTATCTTTTTAGTTCATGAATCAGTGTTAACTCTACAAGGATATGTTCTCTGTGTGCATAAGAAACTCAGAGCTCACCTCTCTCTGTTTGCACAGGGCCTGAAGTACCACCACCTGCAGCAGGAAAGGAAGGACTGGCTGGTTCATCAACTTATCCTGTCCCCAACGGTATGACCGCACATCATCAGGCAAGGGTGGCAGAGGCAGGGATGGGAACTGGGTGACCACACCACTCTGAGCTATGAAGACAGTAAAAGAGTACAGAAAATCCCTCTGCATTTCTTAAGGATCACTTTTCCCTTCAGATAAATGCTATTTCCTTTCATTCTTCCAGGGACTGAAGCAGCATTCAATGGCAATGTCACAGAAGAGGAACTTTCCAAGACAGAAGCCCCACTCCCAAGTGAAAATGTGACTGTGATTTCCATCACCTTTGGTATGACAGCTTCTAAGCATTTCTTACACTAAGCTGGTCCTCCTTGGCCACATGTCCACCTCCAAACCTTTTGTCAGGGTAATGCTGGCTTGCAGGCTTGGAGAGAGACCAAGAAACACAACCATTTTTCATCACCTAGAAGAGAGCTGAATGTACTGTTTGTGAGGCCCAAGCATGAGACCACTGATTTCTGCACAAGCAAGATGCTGTGCTTATGTTACATGATTATTTAGTCTGTGATTAAGCCAAATAGGTGGACTTCTGCTCTCTCACCATCTTCATCTTCCCTGTCCAGGATATGTCCTTCTACCAAGACTCATGGGAACCTATTAACAGCACAAATGTACATCTGCCTCTTTTACAGAGGAAGATCTGAAATCTGAAGGCATCAAAAAGAAGGAGAAGAATCTCTTGCTGCCCATCTTGGTGGCTGCTCTGATTTTTGCACTGCTTATCATTGTCCTGCTTTTTCTGAGGAAGCTGAAAAAAGCTCATGGAGTATGGAAGAGAGGTGAGTGATAGCCCAACCCAGCAACAGCTGCTGCTGCTGATTTATTCAGAGGGAGAGCTGAGGAGCCTGTGAAACAGAGGCAAGACACAGCTCCTGCAGCCTCTGGTTAAATGTCCTTCTCCTATAAACAGTGACTTTGACTTGTGGCAAACTGTTTTAGAGTCCTTGTAACTGAGATGCCACAAAAGCCATGAAATGATCATTTTAAGCACTTCTCTTAGAGGGTCACGATGGCTGAACCCTCACTTTATAACTCTTCTCTCAGCATTTTTATGCTGAAGGCAGAGAGTGAGGAATGGCCATGGAAAAATGCTCATCATCTTAATTACATTTGTTTTCTGCACAGAAAATGATGCCTCAGAGCAGACACTGGAGAGTTACAAATCCAGATCTAATGAAGACAACCCAGGCCATGAGAAGAACGGACAAGGTAAAAAGCTTTAACCAACAGAAACCAATTCCTGGTAGAGCATTGCTGCTGCCCACAGCAGAAGATTGCAGTCAAGCCTGCTTTGCAAATTGCATGGTTTAAACTGTGAATACTCTAAACCCAGCCATCCATACAAGGAGGACCACCAGAGATATTACAGCTTCAGCAGGAGTGATGTGAAACTGCACAAAATTAAAACCTTAGCTTCAATAAGGTTAGATAAGATAGGTTAGTTAGGACAGACTGGATAATAGATAGACTGATAGGTTAGATTGGGTTATCACAATGGGTTATGTGTAGCTTCTAAATCTAATGTACTGAACACTATGCATGACATGTAGTGGGATACTACCACTCTGAATGGCTCTTCGCTGATTTTCACCACCACCAAAACATCCAAGCTTCGTCAGTCCTGTCCCCAGCCAGTGGCTGCTCCTCAGCTAGGGTGTTTCTGGTCCACACTTGGACTTTTGTCTAGACCAAGGCATCTTTTGGCAGGCAGATAAGCCCAAGTGGCAAAACATGAGGGAACTTTGCCAGCGTCTTTCCGCATGAGTTTCTTGCAGCCCCTGAACTGCTTTAAGAGGGAAAGTGGCTCATAATAAGTCCTAGAATGGTTTTCAGACCTTTTCTTCCTTTTCAAGTACTTTTAACTCCAAAATATTTCAAGCATGCAGGTACCCCCTCCTTTTCCAAATTCCCCAACCACGGGTGTGTTCATCTTTCAGTTGTCAGTCAGAAGTCCAGCATGCAGTACGTGACAGAAGGCTGCATGGAAAAACAAACCCACAAGCCTCCAAGAGACAAAAGCATTGCAACAAGAGAGAAACTGTTTGGATGTGGAAAGGAAACAGATGTATAGCAATGGCAAACCTGTGTAACCCGCAGAAACACCACTGGGTCCTGATAGTCACATTACAGTGTTCTGACCTTAATGTGGTTTCAAGGGGCAGAAGTACCAACAGCTACCCTCAAAGCTTCTCTTTAAATGGTGGGACAGGCAGATGGGCCTGGTGCTCCTAGAAAACTATTAGCATGAACACATGATTTACCTGCAACTATTAGTAATGAACACAGTGACTTACCTGTAATCCTCAAAGGACTTCATTAAGCACTGCCAGAAATAGAGCTCATCAATCCCATCTCAGGTCCTGTCAGCAATTAAGGTCCTGCCAAGGGAAAATGCAATTAGCTCCAAGGACCACAGGCTAGGAAGATACCATGAAGGCTTCAGCTACCTCCTCTGCGAGCATGGGACCGAGCAGGAAACCCAGGAGGTGCAAATCAACTGGGACTTGTATTATCTCTCTCTGAACCAAAACCTGGACATCAAGCTTCCTGACATCCAAAGTGTCATTAAAACCCTAAAACTGTTCCCTCTTTGCTAAGAACTTCTGCCTCAGCTGCTCACCTGTGCAATGACAACATCACTCCGTGCTGTGCAAGACTGCACCAGTCTGCAAAGGGGCTCTGAACCCAAAACTTTTGGGTGCTATGGTTGTGCAGCTTCCCAAATCACCTTCCCAAGGTAGACACCATCCACAGCCTGCCCCACATCCACCAGGCAGTCACCTGATCATAGAAAGAGATCAGGTTGGAGAGGCAGGATCTGCCCTTCCTAAATCCATGTTATTGCTGCAGAAGCAAGAAACAGAGATGATTACTTTTCACTAGAAGTAAGAAAACTGCTGAAAGCTGCTTTCGTACTCGAGAATTAACAAACTCACGCTGGGAATCACGACCTTTCCCAAGCGGGAAGAGTTCGTGCAGGCCGGCCGGGCGGTACCACTCTCCCCGAGGGGGGAGGCGGTGGCTTCCCCCCGCGCCGCCGCGGCTCTTGGTACAGCGGCGTCCTCCGCTGCTGCCATGGCGACCAGCCGGGGCGGGGCACGGGGACGAGCGGGGATCGCCGAGGGGTGAGAGCGTTGGGGTGAGGGCAGCCGGGGGCGCGCCGAGGCCTTTGGCGGGG
>JAAWVA010000246.1:0-24981 GCA_015227895.2 Colaptes auratus
ACCTTCCAGAGAGTCATTCCAGTGGCACCTGCCCCATACACATCAGCTATGCTGGGCAAGCAGCAAAGGTGATTTTGTTGAGTCACATCGAGAGGGACAAGATTTAGTCTCTCACACAGCCTCGCCAGGTCCTTTAGTCTAGGCATCTGGCATAGCTGTAACTTAGTGACCATCTTAGCAACAAGGGAAACTGTATCTTTTCAGTGTTCAGGTGTTTAACACCAGTTTGGTTGTGTTTTTAAAATTCCCTGCTTTATCCCACATGGTATCATAGCTTGTGTTTATTAATGCCACTTGCAGCTATGCCAAAGACATAATTCATGATCAAAAATGATTTAAGCCTTTGAAAGGTTCCTTTAATTGTATGCCCTGACATTTTGTCTCTCCTAGCTGTTTAGCCAAGCTGCCAAGCACCTTGTTGAGTTGCCATCTGGCGGAAGTGCCAGAATTGCATCTTAATTGAATAACGTTTAGTATTTTCTATTTTGGTTTGAAGTTTTGATTCTGTACCAGTGTATGGGATATATTCCACAACTGAGCAATAGAAGCTGCATTAAATATTGTTTAAAGGTTATTAATAATTTCATATCAATAGATAATAAAATATAATGATCAAATGTTCATAAAGCATAATTAATAACCTTATCCACCACAGCAGAGCAGCTTTTGCTCACAGGCTGCAGCTTCATGTGCAGCTGCTCAGCGAGCAGCTTCTGCTTGCCAGTGGGGCTGTTTGTGCTAGGGTGTCATACATACGAGCAGCTTTCACTGACTCAGTTCAGCTACAACGCAGTTCCAGTTTTGCATGTACAAAACAGCTTTGGTGAAACCCAGGGCTCTTGGTAAAACAAGAGCAATTTGTTTACCATCTCAGCTTCTATTTAACATTTGCCAAGAAAATTGTTGGCCAACAACAGAAGAAATAAACCTGGTTAATCTATAGTATGGAACCTGGCCAAACAAGGTAAATGCATAAGCCTAGCATAAGGCAAAACACAGGTAAGGCACATGCTTCTTGTTTACCAAACAAGTTCTGGCAAGCCCATGTTTGCACAGGCAAGCAGGCACCCAGCTATTGTCCCTTTCATGCCAAAAATCCCAGCTCCATAGGGAGGGGGAAAAGAGGGGGGTTTGAGTTGGGCATACTTGGGCTTGTTTGCCCCTCCAGGACAAATGCAATAGCACGTTATGGTAATGCAAATAGTAGATTATTTAAAGGATGTGATTTACAAACACTCTGCTGGTTCTTGTGGAATTTATTTGCTTGGCTTTTTTCAGTGTTTTCACTCTCTCCCATTTTCTATCCACAATCCCTCAGCAAAAAAAGCAATAGAAGTTTCCCACCTTGGCTTGTTCTTAGCTGTTTCTTATTATCTGCTGCCTTTTCTAAAGGTGCCCCAGCATCAGTCCCACTGACGGCTAATAAAACCCAATATCTCAGTCACCACTGAGCTCCAAAGTGTAGTTTCTATTCTGTTGCTCCCACCTCCATGTTGCTCACATTCCTGTTTGTGTATGAATTAGATTATCTTTTAGACTAACCATGGGCTCTTAGGAGTGTAACTCTTAATACACTACATTTTCCAAAACATGAGCTAGGAGGTAGTCTCACACCATTTGTGGGTTTGGCAGTTCCACACTGCTGGACAAAATTGCCACTTGTGTTCTTTCACAATGTGTGTCCAGCTCTGCTCTTCTGTTTTGATTTGCTCTACAAGAATGTGGTGGTTTGAGCCTTACTGGGACTTAAGAGTTCAGATAGGGGCAAGGCTGAGAATCCTTCCCCACCCCCCTCCTCTTTCTCAATAGAGAGAAAAGAAAGGGAGGGAGAAAATCCACCAAGAAATAATTTGGATATGGCTGGGAAGTAGAGAGTAAAGAATTTTCTTTAAACAGAAATATATATATATATGTGTGTGTAACATAACAGGTAGGGTTCACAAGGGTAAGGAACAAGAATGGATGGAAAGAAATATATGCATACAAAAGCAGTCCTTTGCAAAGGTGTGGATGTAGCAGGGAGGACCACGTGGCAGAGAAGCAGGGAACCAGCAGCAGTCCTGTCCAGGCAAAGGCAGGGCCAAGAGAGCTAATGGCTGCAGTGTCCTCCTTTTTATAGTCTTGCTGGACAGGGAGGGGGAGTGGAACAGACTAACTTAGTTTCACGGGGGGAAACACCCTCCAGGGAGCGCAAAGCTCTCACAAGCCCTCCCCCTGCTGTTTTCAGGATGGTGTAACCCATCACGAACATTACCTCAGCTCCAGTTTGCTGGCACAACACCTGACCACTCCTCCTGGCCTTCCCAGCAAGCCAGGAGAGGTCTGCATAAACCAGTGTGGCTCCTTTCTATAGAGTCAACCTGTTAAATATCAGGGGGACTCTAAGTCTTCTGTAAATGAGGAAACTGATGGACAATAGCAAGTTGCAGTTTTTAAACCAGAAAACATAATAAAGGGATCAAGGAGGGGGGGGGGGAATCTATACTTTTATCATGCTTTTGTAATTTTCTGACTTGGCATAATATATTCAGAAGACACTTTTAAATCCTTGCCCTCTGCTGTGTAGTTGGCTGAGTATGACCCTCACATGTCAAATGCACAATGTTTGGGAAAACAGTCAGCACATCATACAGAGCTGTGCGAGCCGTGTTAGGCTGCTCACAGCACATGTGATGGCATCTGAGCACAGGAAAGCAAGAGACATTGAAATTAAGATCATCTATATTCCAGAGTTTCAGAAGCAGCCTTAAGGTTGTAGATCCATGTGTGCCCAAAACCTCTCCAGGTTAGGCAGCAAAGAGACATGCTTGTTTCCACAAGGTATTTGCTGCTGGTCACTTGCATCAGAGCACCTGTGGCTGTTTCTCTAGAAATTAGGAAGGTTGGGGCTACCATAGATTTCATTTTTTCAAGATTTCATTTTTGCTTGCTTAAAGTGAGGTAGATATGATCTAGATATGATCTAGTGGATGGACCACTAGATGGATAAGGAACTGCTTGATGGCCGCACCCAAAGAGTGGCTGTCAATGGGTCCATGTCCAGTGGAGGCCAGGACAAGTGGAGTCCCTCAGGGATCAGTCCTGGGACCAGGCTTGTTCAACATCTTGTGGGTGACATGGACAGTGGCACTGAGTGCACCTCAGCAAGTTTGCTGATGACACCAAGCTGTGTGGTGCAGCAGACAGGCTGGAGGGAAGGGATCCATCCAGAGGGACCTGGACAGGCTGGGAGTGGGCACAGGCCACCTCATGAGCTTCAACAAGACCAAGGGCAGGGTCCTGCATCTGGGTCGAGGCAATCCCAGGCACAAATCAAGGCTGGGCAGTGACTGGTGGGGAGCAGCCCTGAGGAGAGAGACTTGGGGTGTGGTGGACGAGAAGCTCAAATGAGCTCTCAGGTGCACTGCAGCCTGGAAGCCAATCAGATCCTGGGCTGCAGCAGGAGAGTGTGGCCAGCAGTCAAGGAGGGATTCTCCCCCTCTACTCTGCCCTGGTGAGACCCCACCTGGAGTACTGCCTCCAGTTCTGGAGCCCTATCCAAGAGGAATATGGAGTGCTGGAATGTGTCCAGAGAAGGGCCACGAGGATGAGCAGAGGGCTGGAGCACCTCTCCTGTGAGGACAGACTGAAGGAGTTGGGGCTGTTCAGTCTGGAGAAGAGAAGGCTCCCAGGTGACCTCATTGTGGCCTTCCAGTATCTGAAGAGGGCCTACAAGAAGGCTGGGGAGGGACTTTCAGGCTATCAGGGAGTGATAGACTAGGGGGAATGGAATAAAGCTGGAGGTGGGGAGATTCAGGCTAGATGTGAGGAGGAAGTTCTTCACCGTGAGGGTGGTGAGGCCTGGAATGGGTGTCCAGGGAGGTGGTTGTGGCCCGTCCTGGAGGTGTTTAAGACCAGGCTGGATGAGGCTCTGGCCAGCCTGATCTAGTGTAGAGTGTCCCTGCCCATGGCAGGGGGGGGGAACTAGATGATCCTTGTGGTCCCTTCCAACCCTAACTGAAAACTAAAACTATGAAACTATATGAACAGGAAGGTGAGCGAATGTCCCCCTTAAAACATAGACTCTGTTCCTGTAGGGGAAAGGGAAGATCCTAATAAATCCTACCTCCCAAACCAGCAACATAAGCAAAAATAAGCTTTAAAAGTAACCACTTTGATTCGTGAAAGAGAGGTGCTGAGGAATCCCTGGGGAAAGATAAAGATGAATGTGTTGGTTGAGAATGCACTGGCAGGTGGTGCATTTTTTCAGTTGCTGAGAATAGAACGAGATGAAAACAGGGGGGTACTGGGAGATACACTTTTATGCAGCAATTAACCAGGACCAACGAATTATTTTCAAGGCAGCTACAGAACTGGCAGAATGCTAACAGTGTACAAGTGACGTACACACAGCTCTTATCCTGCTGCTAACTACTTGCGCTCTAGGTCCAAGTACTTCTCCCTTTCCTTCTTCATATGTCTCCTCCCCGTGGTTGATTGTTGGTTGGTTGGCTACTTGCTTGCCTTTTTCTTTTTCTAATCTTTCTCTCTTTCCTCAAGGTGAATAGATATGGTTTTACTACTGCAGATAGGTGAGGAAACAGAGGTTGAATATGCCTGGTAAGTTGCATGTCAATTCAAGACCATCAGACTCCTCTTCTTCTCAGAAGCACCTGTACTTAAAAACCACTTGTAACACAAGTGGCATTGCAAACAAGAAAAACGTCCTCAATGAAAGAAGGAAGCTTTTCAGAACCAGGTTTTCAGTAAGATATGTCTGAATCAGTCAGTTGTTTTCTTAACCTGACTATGGCTTTGCACTTCCTGTAGCAATAAGCATCACATTCTTTTATAAGAAAGAATCACATCACATCACATTCTTTTACAAGAAAGAATTCTTTTATAAGAAAGAATGTTGTTCTTTTAGGGGAAAAGTGGAGATAATAAATTAAAACTTGAAAGTGCAAGAAAAGGCAGGAAGAGTATAACTGGCACAAGGGTTCAAGGCAGGTTGTTGGAAAACTAATTCAGATTTGTTTTTCTCTCTTGGTGACCTTGTCCAGTTCTTTTAGGTTGGGTTTTTTTTGGCTGCAGTAGACGAGGCTGCGGGCAGCAGGCCAAACTCTCTTCTCTATATAAGAGCAAGAGATTCCCCCCAGATTAAAGCACTGACTCGTTCATCCATGCACGGGGCTCCACGTTGCACTGTCACCAAGGTGTTGGCACATGTGGCGGAGCACAGGCCTTGCCATAACTTTCCCTTGCCCCAGTTTCTCCTTTGGGTCCCTATACAACTCCTGAAGGGCAGACATTTACAACTTTGGGTTTATCTGTTCTCTTCTATTGAATCCCTCTGTGAAATGTTATTAGAATGTATTTACCTAGCTGAGAGACACATTGTGAGGCCTAATGAATGGCTACACAGTATCTGGTATGATGTAAAAGCCTACAAGAGTCCTGATAAGGAGGTGAGCTTTACTTACTTAAGTTAACCTTCAGATTAACTGAAGTATTTGGTAAAAAATTGCAGGGCTCTAGTCTCATTTCTGGGGCTGCACTCATTAGATACAGCCAAATGCAGTATCTGTCAGAGGGTACGGGCATTGCTAGGGGATGACATCGATCCTCCTTGCTTATTTGTGCTTTACAAAGTGTGAATTTCAGAAATAAATGGTAGATCTACTCTGCATTCAGTGAAACTTTGCCCAAGGCTGGGCTGGTGATTTTTTTTTTCCTGTGTGTCTGCTGCTCCTTTGGATGATGCCCACATGCTGCTACTTCAGTTCCTAACCTAGCAATTATCCAGCTACATGCATGTGCAGCAGGCACACCAACACAGCTGCCTCCCTGGTGATTTTAAGGGAGCTCAGGTGTCTCTTTCCTTTGTTCTGTTGAATTGACCCTTTTTGTACTATCCTGTCACTCTTTTTCTTTAGAAATACATAGCTATAAAGGAGTACCCTTTTAAATCCTGCTTTCCTCTCTCAATAGATTGCAATTAAATTATTTTCTATTAATTTTTTTATAGCTACTTATGCAGGGGCATGGTGGATAAGCTGTTTGCTCGAGTGCCTCACATCACAGCCTCTTCCTGTTCAAGTGCAAAAGACAGAGAGGTTGTAATAGCAGTACCCAGCATTTCTTGTCCTCACTGAAAATCTATCATCCCACCTCTTTAGCTCTTGACAGGAAAAAAAAAAAGAAGAAAAGAAGGAATATGAGGGAGAAATTCTGTGATGTGTTTTCTGGCACTCTGACATGTGAATGCTTCTTTTGCTGGGAAACTGCTGAAAAGAGAAAGGGCTTACTGACTCAATTCGCTTGCCATCTAGGGTCAAGCAGAAGGAGCTTCTGAGCAGTCAGTAAGCAGTGCAGAAGCATTCATAAATCCCTTGTCTATGAACAGATGAAACTCTGTCAGCAAGAAGTTCTTAGAAGATGCTGGATACCAGCCTGGGGGAATAAGACAGAGACACGTGGGGTTTGATGGATGGATGGATCGCTTGGTGGGTCAAGATTTGGATGTATGGTCACACTCCAAGAGTTGTTCAAGAACTCAGTGTTCAGGTGAAAATAAGTGGCAACTGGTGTTCCTCAGGGATCAGTATCGAGACTACTACTATTTAACAACTTTGTCAAAGACATGAACAGTGGGATTAAATGCACCCTCAGTTTGGTGATGACACCAAGCTGTGTGGTGCAGTTGACACAGGGGAAGGGAAGGATTTCATCCATACAAGCTTTGCCAGGATTGAGAGGTGGGCCCATGAAATTCAAGAGGACAAGTGCAAGGTCCTGCACATGGGCTGGGGCAATCTCATGCAAAATACAGGCTGGGTGATGATGATCTGAGAGCAGCCTTGTGGAGAAGCACTCGGGGGTATGAAGAAGTAATATGAGCCAGCAATGTGCATTTACAGCCCAGAAGGCAGATTGCATCCTCTGCTTCATTAAGCATAATCAGCAGGCTGAGGAAGTTGATTCTACCTATATGTTCCACTCTCATGAGACCCTACCTGTGTTCAGCACTGAGGCCCCCAACATAAGAAAGATGTGGATGTGTTTGAGCAAGTCTAGAGTAGGGTCAGAGGTGATCAAGGGGCTGCAGCACCTCTTCTATGTAGACATGCTGAGTTGGGCTTGTTCAGCTTGAAGAAGGTAAGACTCAGGGGAGACCTTATAGCAGCCTTCCAGTACTGAAAGAGGGTAAGCTGCAGAAGGACTTTTACAAGGGTTTATAGTGAAAGGACAAGAATTAATGGCTTTAACTGAAGAGTGTAGATTTAGATTAGGTATAAGGAAGAAATTCTTTACCATGAGGGTGGCAAGACACAGGAATAAGTTCCCATAGAAGCTGTGGATGCCCCATCCCTGGAAGTATTCAAGACCAGGTTGGATGGTGTGATGGGTAAGGTTATTGATTTATGAATTATGAAAAAGTAATTATAATATTTTGAGAGCTATTAATAAAAATAAACTTTAAACAAAATTTATATGCAGATTCTAATAGATGGTCGTGGAATATATCCCATGAACTGGTACAGTGTAACAATTCTGAGCCAAACTGGGAAAATACAGCAAGTTACTCAATTAAGAACCGAGCTTGCAATTCTGCCGCTTGTCCACTAGGTGGCGACTCAAAAAGACTCTTGCAGCTGCTAGATAGCTAGGAGACCAAAGTGTGAGGGCAATACAATACAATACAATACAATACAATAAAATCCAGGTTGGAAGAGACCTTCAGATCATCGCGTCCAACCTATCAACCAATCCAACCCACCTAAACAACTAAACCATGGCACCAAGCACCCCATCAAGTCTCCTCCTGAATACCTCCAATGATGGTGACTCCACCACCTCCCTGGGCAGCCCATTCCAATGGGCAATCACTCTCTCTGTATAGAACTTCCTCCTCACATCCAGCCTAAACCTCCCCTGGCACAGCTTGAGACTGTGTCCTCTTGTTCTGGTGTTGCCTGCCTGGGAAAAGAGACCAACCTCTGCCTGTCTACGATCTCCCTTCAGGTAGTTGTAGAGAGCAAGAAGGTCACCCCTGAGTCTCCTCTTCTCCAGGCTAAGCAACCCCAGCTCCCTCAATCCTTATCAATCAAAGGAACTTATCAGAGACTTAGATCAATTTATGATCACTCCAGGCATGGCTGAGGTGGCTGCTTCTGAACCATAGCTTACAATACCACGCAGGCTGAAGCACAGGAATTTTAAACAAAACCATAACTGGTGTTAAACACATTGCTATGCAGGTTGCTAAGTTACTGCTGGCTTGCTTGCTGCTGAGGCTAAGGGACCTGGCAGGGCCGAGGCTGCCACTCTGACCCCAGCCTGTAGCACTGCATGGGGTTGTGTGGCCAATGTGTAGAACCTGGCACTTAGATGTGTTCAGTCTCATGCCCTTGCACTCTACCCATCTGTCCAGCCTGTTGAGGTCCCTCTGCAGAGCTCTCCTACTCTCTAACAGATCAACTCCTGCCCCCAGCTTGGTGTCGTCTGCAAACTTACTGATATGGACTCAATGCCCGCATCCAGATCATCAATAATATATTGAACAGGATGGAGCCCAGCACTGATCCCTGGGGCACACCACTGGTGCCTGGCTGCCAGCTGGCTGTGGCACCATTCACCACCACTCTCTGGGCTCAGCCTCCAGCCAGTTCCTAACCCAGCTCAGAGTGCTGCTGTCCAGGCCAAGGACTGACAGCTTGGCCAGGAGTTTGCTGTAGGGGATGGTGCCAAAGGTCTTGCTGGAGTCCAGGTAGACTAATAACTTAGCATATCCTAGTCTAATCCTGGGGTTAGGCTTGGGCAAGTGAGATACCCAGAAAAACAACTTTTTTATTACTAGAGAAGAAATTTTCATTAAAAATTGCCATTGAATGCATTCCATGGGTGTGGAAAGACGCAGGGTTTTGCACGGAGGGCCACTGATCCATGTTCTTACAGAAAACACATGCCACTGTAAGCCCCCCTGCCTGTTTTATGCTTTGTTTCTGTCTATACAGCCACTTCCTATTCTAATTTTATTTCAAGAAGCTGAAGTTCCACCAAAAGATTGCTTATGAGGGTGATGATTTCAGGCTTTAAGAGGGAGCCACGTGTAATTCTAAAGGGTGCATCAGATGTCTCGTTGGATGAAAGGTGAAGATTACCTTGGTTTTATCTGGGTTTTCTGCAAATCCATAAATCAGCTTTCACACTGTCTGAAGGGATGTGGCTGTGGAGTTTGCATTTGGGCATCTGAAGGCTGGTGCAGGCTACCTGAGTGGTGCCTGGGTGGGAAGCTGGGGGTTTGTGGCTTTGGATAGAGCACAGTTTTCTCTAGATATATGAATATTATTATTTTTCCATCCAGAAACTTTGTCCAGACATAGTCTGGCAATTCTGGCTGCTTGTCAGGAGTCCCTTAGTGCTAAACAAAGCTTGCCAGGGAGATGTAGCAGTGTTTTACAATCAGGGTGTGGGTCTGTGGCTTGTTTTTTCACTGCACATGTGCCCAAGTATCAGGCTGCAAGTCCTGGTTTAACCCTTGTTCAGAAACTGTCTCTTGAAGTCACGCTAGCTGGGACTGGACCCTGTTTTGCACTGCCTCATCAAACGTGTGGGGGACTGCAAACACCTGCACAGGAAGTATCCATTCTCCTTGCACAAGGAGAAACACCCATTCCCATTTCAGCCAAGATAGCTCACAGGGAAGTAAAAAAAGAAAGCATCCAGAAGGGAGTATGCAGTCTCTCACTCCCACCTCACTGCTCTGCTGCTAAATCAAAGCTACCTTTGCCAAAAAAAAATTAAAAATAGATCTCCCAGGAGCTTAGAGGGGCAGGTCCAGAGGAAATCTACTCCCTGCGTGACAGTGCTTAGTGTTAGTGGTAAGGTTTGTTACCCCTGATGTTTCCCCAATGCCTTGGTTCTTTGTGTCACACCTCTTGGCAAGAATTGTTTTCTCCACTGCTGATTTCTAGAAAAAAGCCTGGAGATGTGACTAGAATCCTCCTTTCAGAGAGTGAGAAGAGAGAGAGTGGAACTTACTGTCTCTAGATTTTTAACTTAATTTCGAGATCTTTTCAGATTGTGATTTTTTAAGTGTAACTGTGACACTTGCATTGCAATTAAGCAGGACAAGGTAATGATGCTCAGGGCTTCCCACTGCCATCAGTACCTCTTTTCTGTACTAGGACTGGCAAATCTTTTCTGCTTGTCCATCTCCTTCCTTCTGGAGTTACTCCAGCTCCCCTCTTCCTTGCCTCTCCCAGATTTACCTGCCTCCTCATAAGCTCCCCATGCCCCAGAGTGATTGCTTCATATGTATACCAGTTTCCACTGTAAACATAGAATCATAGAATCAGTAAGGTGGGAAAGGACCTCAAGGATCATCAAGTCCAACCTATTGCCCAAGACCTCACGACTACTAAACCGTGGCTCCAAGTGCCACGTCCAATCCCCTCTTGAACACCTCCAGGGATGGTGACTCCACCACCACCTCCCTGGGCAGCACATTTCAATGATCAATCTCTCTTTCTGGGAAGAACCTTCTCCTCACCTCCAGCCTAAACTTCCCCTGGCACAGTTTGAGACTATGTCCTCTTGTTCTGGTGCTGGTTGCCTGGGAGAAGAGACCAACCCCCTCCTGGCTACAACCTCCCTTCAGGTAGTTGTAGAGAACAATAAGGTCTCCCCTGAGCCTCCTCTTCTGCAGGCTAAGCAACCCCAGCTCCCTCAGCCTCTCCTCACAGGGCTGTGCTCCAGACCCTCCCCAGCCTCTTTGCCCTTCTCTGGACACATTCAAGTGTCTCAAGGTCCTTCTTAAACTGAGGGGCCCAGAAGTGGACACAGGACTCCAGGTGTGGCCTAACCAGTGCAGAGTACAGGGGCACAATGACTTCCCTGCTCCTGCTGGCCAGACTATTCCTGATACAGGCCAGGATGCCCTTGGCCTTCTTGGCCACCTGGACACACTGCTGCCTCATGTTCAGCTGGCTGTCAATCAGTACCCCCAGGTACCTTTCTGCCTGGCTGCTCTCCAGCCACTCCTACCTCAGCCCTGGAGCTCTGCATAGGGTTGCTGTGGCCAAAGTGCAGCACCTGGCACTTGGACTTGTTGAATGCCATCCTGTTGGACTCTGCCCATCTGCTCAGCCTGTTGAGGTCCCTCTGCAGAGCCCTTCTACCCTCCAGCAGGTCAACTCCTACCCCCAGCTTGGTGTCATCTGCAAGTTTACTGATGATGGACTCAATCCCCTCATCCAGATCATCAATAACAGGATGGGGCCCAGCACTGATCCCTGGGGCACACCACTGGTGCCTGGCTGCCAGCTGGCTGTGGCACCATTCACCACCACTCTCTGGGCTCAGCCTCCAGCCAGTTCCTAACCCAGCTCAGTGCTGCTGCCCAAGCCAGGGGCTGCCAGCTTGGCCAGGAGTTTGCTGTGGGGGACAGTGTCAAAGGCCTTGCTGAGGTCCAGGCAGACTACATCCACAGCCTGCCCCACATCCACCAGGCAGTCACCCGGGCATAGAAGGAGATCAGGTTGGAGAGGCAGGACCTGCCCTTCCTAAATCCATGTAGGCTGGACCTGAGCCCTTGGCATTCCTTCAGGTGCACAGTTATTGCCCCCAAGATGATCTGCTCCATGATTTTCCCTGGCACTGAGGTCAGGCTGACAGGCCTATAGTTTCCAGGTTCCTCCATCCAACCCTTCTTGTGGATGGGATCACATTGGCCAGTTTCCAGTCTTCTGGGACCTCTCCAGTGAGCCAGGACTGGTGGAAAGTGATGGAGTGTTGCTTGGCAGCTCATCTGCCAGCTCTCTCAGCACCCTAGGATGGATCCCATCCGGTCCCATGCACCATGCTTTATCCAAAACTTTCTGTCCATAACAGTTTTCTTTTGCCTATGGAACCATTTAGCAATCACCAAACTGCATTCAGGTTCAGATGCTGGGTTTTATTCTTCAAAAAGAAAAAAGAAAAAAGGGAAAAGAAGAAAGTACTATCTCTCTATAGATTTCCTTTTGAAAACTTATTATCACTACCAGCAGCTATCACCAACATCTGCCTGAAATAACTCTTCTGGCCTGTTTGTCTCCCCTGCTCTACATGTTCCAAATCCTACTGAATTTCCATGGCCAGTGTTGGCACTAGGCTGACTGTGTATCAAGTGTGAAAATGTGCCTGTACACAACAGGCAAGCAACAGTCATGCATGCCATCAGGTGCAACTGTAAAGGTACCACAGGACAT
Source organism: Colaptes auratus (assembly GCA_015227895.2). Lineage (NCBI taxonomy): Eukaryota > Metazoa > Chordata > Aves > Piciformes > Picidae > Colaptes > Colaptes auratus. Next base: position 12,234 of record JAAWVA010000246.1, read on the forward strand.
CTTCTGCTAGTACTCAGGTGTAGCTCCCAGAGGTTGCTAAGGTGCTGATCATCTTATAGTTGTTAGGGTTAGAAGGAACCTCAAGCATCATCCAGTCCCAACCCCCTGCCATGGGCAGGGACACCTCACACTAGGTCAGACTGCTGAGAGCCACATCCAGCCTGGCCTTAATGTCCTCCAGAGATGAGGCTTCCACCACCTCCCTGGGCAACCTGTTCCAGTGTCTCACCACCCTCACGGGGAACAACTTCTTCCTAACATCCAATCTGAATCTACACATTTCTAGGTTTTTTTCCATTCCCCCCAGTCCTGTCACTCCCTGACACCCTAAAAGTCCCTCCCCAGATTTCTTGCAATCCCCTCAAGATACCGAAACAAGAAGTTGTCCCCAGGGCCTTCTCTTCTGCAGACTGAACAGCCCCAACTCTCGCAATCTATCTTCCATTATTCACATGTTCAGGTTCTTCAGATGGTCACAACCTGATCTTCACTCACCATGGGCAGTTCCTTCTTCCAGCTCCTGTCATTATTTTTCCATTATTCTGGGAGTGTGGCTGGAGCCCTTGCCAGTGAAGACTGAGCTAAAGAAGTCATTGAGATCCTCAGCCTTCTCCATGTCACTTGTCACCAGCTCACCTGTTTCCTTTCTGAGGGGGCCCACACCTTCCCCGGGCTCCTTTTTACCATCAGTATACCTATAGAAATGTTTACTGTTCCCCTTGATCTCCCTGGCTGGATTTAGGTTCTAACTGAGCTTTAGCTTCCTTACATGCCCCCATTTCAGCTGTCCTTCCTCCCTCTCCTTGTAGAGTTTTTTTGTGTGCCAGCATGTCCAGGAGCTCCCTGCTCATCCAGGCAGGTCTCCTAGCATTCTTTCCTGCTTTTCTCTTTGTGGGTATACTTTGCTCCTGGGCACAGAGAAGGTGACCCTTGAACACTGAGCAGCTGTCATGGGCCCCCTCTTCCCTCTAGGGCTTTCTCCCACCATACTTTGGCCAGCAGATCTCTGAAGTGATCAAAGTCTGCATGCCTAAAATCCAGGGTTGCAAGCTTGGGATGCATCCTCCTAGTTGCCCTGAGGATCTTAAATTCTATTGCTTCATGGTCACTGCAGCCAAGGTTATCCCTGAGCCTCCCATTGGTGACCAGCCCTTCCCCATTGGTCCGGCATAGCACCTTTTCTCGCTGGTTCCTCTACTATTCGGAGGAGGAAATTGTCATCTATCTATTGCCACCTGGTACCTAGCTGTGCTGTCCCTCCAGCAGATGTTAGAGTGGTTGAAATCCCCCACGGGGACCAGGGCCTGTGAACATGAAGCCACTTCTGTTTGCCTGTGGAAGGCCTTGGTTCTGCAGGTCAGGGGGCCTGTAGCAGACCCCTACAGTAACATCTCCTTCCCCTGTCTTCCCTTTCATCTTCACCCATATGCTCTCAACCAGCTCATCATCCTTGCCCAGGAGGAGTTCCACTGATTCCAGCTGGTCACTGACACAGAGAGCAACACCTCCTCCCCTCCTCCCCTGCTTGTCCTTCCTAAAGAGCCTGTACCCATCAATCCCTTCATTCCAGTCATGGGAATCATCCCACCAGGATTCAGTAACAGCCACTGTGTCATAGAATTCCAGCAGCACAGTGCCCTTAATTCATCCTGTTTGCAGCCCCACCTGGGTGCATTGGCACAGAGGCACTTCAGCTGTGCTGGCAGTGCCACCCTCTTAGGTGAATCCCCCTTGATTCCCTTGGGGTGCCCCAGTGCTTTGTCTTTGGCTTGCCTCAGGGCAACAAGAGGAGAACCCTTGCTAGCATCCATCCCTCTGCCTCTGGAGAGCTGACCCAACGTTTGTCCCAGGCAAACATGAGATTAACAACCCCTTCCCCCTTCAAACCTGGTTTAAAGCCCTATCAATGAGCCCTGCCAACACCTGCCCTAGAATCCTTTTGCCCCTCTGGGACAGGTGCATCCCATTGGTTGCTTGCAGCTCTGGTGCCCTCTAAACTGATCTGTGATCATAAAATCCAAACCCCTGTCAATGACACCAGTCCCAGAGCCATGAATTGACCTCTTGGCTCTTCCTAAATGTTCCCTCAGCCATCGCTGATGTCAGAGGGATGGAGGAGAACACAACTTGAGCTCCTGATCCCTTTAGCAGTTGCCCCAAGGTCCTGAAGTCTCTTCTGACTGATTGTGAGCCTCTTAGTGCTGCATCATCACTACTTACCTGAGAAACCATCAGTGGGTAATAGTCTGAAGGACTCACAAGGGTGAGAATTTTGCCTATGACATCCTTTACCCGGGCACCGGGGAGACAGCAAAGCTCTCTGTCTTCAGTTCTCAGGAGTTCCTATGGCTGGTGAGATCAGGATGCTTCATTCCCCATGGAAGCTTTACCTCTGTTAGCAGCCTTCTCTCCCTCCAGCTTTCTGCCCCTTGCTCTGCCCCTAAAGCCATTTGCTATTATCAGACTGCTGTTGTGCATGCAGCAAAACCTGCATGATGCATCTGGACATCTTGTGGGACAATTGGTTTCATGTAAATCACAGAGTTCAACTATGCTGTAAGAAGCCAGGTGGGTGAGGATTGGATGCTCCACATGCTTTTGTCAGTTCTGTTACAATAGAGGTAACTGCTAGCTGGGATTGGATCAGGTGAAGTAACATCTTACAAGACCACACACTTAGATAGTGAATAGAATGCAAAGTCCTCCATCTCTCAGAGGTTTAAGCTTAAAGCTCTTTACAGACTCCTGGGAAACAAATTTTGTGGTGCTGTTGGCAAATTTTATAGGTAAATTTTAAACCCTTGCTCTGTTAATGAGGTAGCTAATGCACAAAAGGTGTGATCTTCATCTCTGTTGTACGATGTATGATCAACCATGCAAAATCTCCCTAGGCCACAGTGACAATATCTTCTCTGCTCTTCTGGGAATGACATGCCTAAACATAGCAGGAAACCTGGCCCTGGGTATAGGAGGTCAAAAGGGTCAGGGATGTTTTGTCTGGCATGGGGTGCGTTCAGAAGCGATCTGCCTGGGATCACAGTGCAGTTTGTACAACTCTGAAAGCCATGACCCCAGCTCAAGTCCCTGACTTCTGTTTCTGCCCTTGGGCTCTGCTTCCCTTGAGACAGATGAGGGAGCTTGGCAGGCTTCATCATCCCATCTTCCTAACAATTAAAAACGTTAATGCTGGAAATGCTCTTTTTTTGAAGCATTTGTAATTGGCAACTCCTGCCAAGTATTAGCAGGCCAGTAAAATCTACCTACCTAAATGGTGCAGTAATTAGTGATGTATTTAATGTCACCATGGCTGGCTGGCTGAGGAGCTGTCTCAAAATATAAAACCACCACATTGTTCAGCTGAAGAAGTGGACTCTGACTGCACCAAGACATTTTTTCTTTTTCTCTGTCATTTTACAATGGCCTTTTCAAATCACTCAGGCTGGTGAACCTGAACCAAGTTAATAATGAATTCCCAGATAAGGAGAATTATATTCATAAGACACAACAAAAAAGGCTTCAACATTTTCTTAATTAAGGTAGTGTGCTAATAATAATTGACTATTGCCTTCAGTATGTGGGACAACATGGTATAAACATCCTGATACACCCCCCACCCCCCCCAAATACATGATAAGTGTGCAAATAAACCATTTTAGGGGAAGCAATAGATAGGATGAGAGGAGAAAGTAATTTGTTTGCTGGACAGGGGTGTTAGGGGATGACCAACCTCCTTGATATTCCTCAGCTGCTGCAGTAGCCTCCCTGAGCTGTGTGCTCAGGTCCAAAAGGCAAACACGAGTGAGTGATGGCAATTTTCCCACCAGGTGGCAACAACGAGAGTAATAGGAAAGCAGTCTAGTGGCACTGATAAGACTGGAGTGCAACTGGGGAATCACAGAGATGCACTGTGGCTTCCCAATGGACTCCAATATACTAAAATAGCCACAGCTTGAATGTAGTCCCGTTATTGTCCATCAGTGCCCCAAAAAAGCTCATGACGGGCACAGCAGGAGGAAAACTGATCAGATCTTATATGCACACAGGTGTTGCAACCTGATAAAATGACTCTTGTCTTCCTCATCTGATGAGCATCACAAGCAATCTGAGAAACAGAAGGAGAGAAAAAATCCCACAACTGATCAAGCATGAGAAATGTTTCAGGGCAGGAAATGTGCAGAAGGAGCACTGAATGCCCAGCTCAGCACCAGCATCTTTCAGCTTTAATCTTTCTTCCAAATGTCCTGCTTTTATTCCAGATAATTGAACAAATGCCTTAAAATTCACCACACGAGCTGAATTTGATTAAATCTAACTTGGTTCATATGATAAAGTACTGCTTTTGGAATGCAGCTGGAAAAAATACATTATGCTAGAACCAGCAAGTGTGGTTAACTTCCATAAGAGCAGAGGTAAAATTGCTTTTCTGCATGAGATGTGCAATTCTACTTCTAATCAAAATAATATATTATAGGGCAAGGGGGGCAACAAACCCCCTCACAATGTGGCATTTTTAATACAAACCACTCAGCAAAACTTGAAGTTTAAATTGCTAAATAAAGTCAAGGCTGTACACTACCTCTTAGTACACAAGCAACTAAGCCAAGGCAATATCAAAACCAGGTAGTGTGAGGGTAAGCTGTCTATCAGAAGTTCATCTGACACCAAAACTTTTCACTGTAATGGAACTAAATGCAGGCATTTACCTGGGGCTTGCATTCACACAAGTGAGTGTTTTCATAGCCAAGTGAAAAAGAGTGCAAATTGAGCAGAGCTAACAAATGGGATAGAAAGTGTTAACCTTGTGTTTGTGGGAAGAAATCTTGTTCTTCAGTGGCCTATAGTTGATGTTATGCTATCAACACAGGTCCAGTTTGTGGAGCTCCTGCCAACCTCAATTTGCTTTTTCCTTTGTGTCAGTCATCTTTTCCCACCTCGTTTCTCACCTTAGTCTAAAATTGTTATCTTGTACGAATACGACTACCTCTAACACCTACTCTGTCTAGCACAGTAATCCCGGCATGATTTGAGTCTTTAGGACTATGGTAGCACACACATTTAAAGAACAAGACCTAGGAAGGGGAAGGAAGAATGAACTACACCAGTACAGGTTAGGAGGTGATCTGCTGGAGAGAAGCCCTGTGGAGAAGTACCTGGGGGTCCCGGTGGACAGCAACTTCTGCATGGGTTCTCCTCCCCTTCTACTCTGCCCAGTCACAAGCTGTGCCAGGGGAGGTTTAGGTTAGATGTTGGGGAGAATTCTTCACAGAAGGAGTGATGGCCATTGGAATGGGTTGCCCATGGAGGTGGTGCAGTCACCATCTCTGGAAGTGTTTAAGACAGGATGAGGCAGTTAGTGCCATAGTTTAGTTGATTGGATGGTGTTCGGTGATAGGTTGGACTTGATCTCTGAGGTCTTCTCCAACCTCATTGATTCTATGATTCTATGACTACAATTTTGGCCTACAGTGCATCTGAACAAAGTAGAGCTGACACCAGGGTACTGATTATTTCAGGTCTGTGGAATTGAAGACAGCCTTCTCTCACCACATTCAACAACCCTCCCAGAGAGTAAAAACTTTTGACTTGATTGCAGCCACTAAAGCAAAATTAAACATATAACCAATGTGTAAACTGAGATCCCTTTGGCTGTCTTCAGAGAGGGCCTGAAGCAATGTTTCCAAAACACATTAAATTTCAACTTTGGTGGGGTTTTTTGCAGGGGGAGGACTTGGGGGTTTTTTGTGTTCTGTTGTTTGTAGGTTTTGGTGTTGTTTATGCTTGTTTGCTTGTTTTTTCGTTGGGGCTTGGTTATTTGGGTTTTTGGGTTTGGGGAGTTTTTTTGGTGCTACAGGGTTCATTATTTTGCAGGGGATGAGTCTTTCTGCCCTGCAGGGATTTGTCTGTCACTGCTGACTCTCTGCATCTTCTCCACATGGAAGAAGTAATTGGATTGTACTTTCTGCTCACAACCAAGAGAGCTGGCAAGGCCAGAGCTGAGAGCTGGGAAGGCCAGAGCTGTAGGCCAGAGAACTAAGCTGTCTAGAGGGCTGGGAAACATCTGATGCCTAAGAAAACCACATGGCTGACCCCAGCAACAAGATCCTTCCTGTCTTTCCATGGAGGAGCTGGGACTGATGAACTGCACGCACCAGACTATGCTGGATATTGGAATATCTGTGAAGTCCTCTGAGAGCAGTGAAAAACATAACCACCCAAATAATCCCAGCCAAAAAAACCAGTCCAGTGGCTTTCAATATCAGTGAATATATGAAACAATAAGCCATGCTATGGAATGCTAACCCTTAAGGACATTTCCTAAAACTAAAATATGGAGAAATTACTGCAAAATAATGTTTTCACAATCATAGAATCACAGAATCATAGAATCAATAAGGTTGGAAAAGACCTCAGAGATCATCAAGTCCAACCTGTCACCTAACACCTCATGACTAAACCATGGCACCAAGTGCCACGTCCAATCCTTTTTTGAACAGCTCCAGGAACAGTGACTCCACCACCTGCCTGGGCAGCACATTCCAATGGCAAATCTCTCTGGGAAGAACTTTCTCCTCACCTCAAGCCTAAACCTCCTCTGGCACAACTTGAGACTGTGTCCTCTTGTTCTGGTGCTGGCTGCCTGGGAGAAGAGACCAACCCCAACCTGGCTACAACCTCCCTTCAGGGAGTTGTAGATGGCAATAAGGTCTCCCCTGAGCCTCCTCCTCTCCAGGCTAAGCAACCCCAGCTCCCTCAGCCTCTCCTCACAGGGCTGTGCTCCAGACCCCTCCCCAGCTTTGTTGCCCTTCTCTGGACACCTTCCAGCAACTCAACATCTTTCCTAAACTGAGGAGCCCGGAACTGGACACAGGACTCAAGGTGTGGCCTAACCAGTGCTGAGTACAGGGCAGAAGGACCTCCCTGCTCCTGCTGGCCACACTATTGCTGAGGCAGGCCAGGATGACAAGGTGAGGTGGTGGACTTGCTCTCTGTGGGAGTAAGCAACTAGAATGAATTGAGCTTAACCCAGGGGGAGATAATAAAAGTGTAAAAAGCTTACAGCTAAGAGTGAGGGGACATGCAAACATGAGTGATGTGGTTGTGGGGGTTTACTACAGACCACCAAACCAGGAAGAAGCTGTTGATGAGGCCTTCTACAAGCAGCTGGAAGTAGCCTCAAGATCAAGTGTCCTGGTGCTCATGGGTGGCTTCAACCACTCTGATATTAGTTGGAAAGGTCACATAGCCAAGCATAAACAGTCCAAAAGGTTCCTGCAGTGCATTGGAGACAATTTTCTTCTGCAGGTAGTTGAAGAACCAACAAGGAGGAGTGCAATGCTGGACCTTGTGTTAACAAACAAAGAGGAACTGGCTAATTTTGCCCTCCTCAAGACTCTACTATCTGGTGGGCTAGGGCTCTAGAAGGAAAGGGGGCCCAAGAGAGATGATTAATATTCAAACATTAGCTCCACCAAGCCGAAGAGTAATTGCAAAGGCAATACAGAGACACAGTGGGTTTCCTAGCTCAGAAATAGCTATACCTTACTTAAAATTTTGGTGGAGGAAAGAGAAGACAAAAACTTCTTTGCAGTAGTTATTCTCCATCACAGCCTCTGCTACTCTCTTTCATGGCAGTTACCTAACAAGGTGTAAGCTCTGAGTTGATTTAAGGATGATTCAAATAAAACATTTAAGGAGCCATATGATTAAATATGTAGGGCTTTAAACAAGCCTCCACTCTTCTTGGAACATGACCCCATCTATTCCATGCTGTGGGTAGAGTGGGATGGAGGGGTAAACACAGAAGGAAAATTCCTGAACTGATGCAGTCATCAGAGGCTCTCATCATGAGACTTCAGAGGAAAGAAAGCTCATCTGTTACCCACCAGATGAGGTTTCATTGTAGAGTGCATGCTGGAGAGGAAGAACACTGCCTGTCTCCCTGCTATGCCAGGGAAGGACTCCTGGGTGCCCTCACTGTGTTGGCTATGCTTATTCACCATGGCAACCTGGCCCTTGGACACTTGTTGAAAGACATCCAGAGCATCAGATGTCACATCAGAGAGCAGAAAACAGTTACAGCTACAAGATTGCTTCTGGTAGCAGCACTTGTTGCCACTTCAAGGTTGTCAGCCTCCCAAGGTGTTGTTTACTCTCTCCCAGGGAATATATTTAATTTTTTTTTAAACCACAGAACTCTATGTTAGACATCATTTGCAGGAATGGCTGGATAGATACAGATCAGAATTTCATCAGATTCCCTGATGGGAACCTTCATCTGGAAAAAAAACCCACAACAACTAAAAAAGAGAAAGGAAGTTTACAGTATGTGGAAAAAAGGTCTGGTCAACTGGAGGATTATGGGTACATTGTTTAGATGACTCCAGGTAAAAGTTCTGCTCACAATTTTATTGGCAATAAAAGACCATAAGAAGGCAATTAAAGGCAATAAAAGCAAGCCAAGCAACCGGCTGGGCATGCAAGGGTACCAAACTTCACCTCCACAGCAGCTCTACAATAGCTTTCTTCATCATCTACATAAACAAACTTATGCTAAATAGAAGGCAGGCTTATGATAATGAGTCTTCAGAATAGGTGATCAAATCCCTGCTTCTGTGCACTGTGCACTCTGTGTGGTAAGGGTCAAGGCATCCACTTAGGCATGCTCGGTCGTCCAGGTTCTTATCTAAAGACAACATTCTCAGTTCTTCTCCTCAGCCTTGGTGTCTCCAGGTAGCCAAACACACTGTCTCTGTTTAAGTCTGTAAAATATGCAGCCTCCCTTTGTCCTCAAAAAAGGCTCTGCTAGCTCCTGACCCCATCCCCAGTGCACTCTGAATTCTAAACCTTGTCACACAGATCACAGAATCACCAGTGTATTCATAACACCCATGGATATTGTATCCAGGCCAGAGGCTGGGAGGAATGCCACAGCCTTTCACTGGCAACAAGGGCAACAGTGGCTGCGCGGCATGCTATGTGAGTAGGTTTTTGACCTGCTCAGCTGGTTGGCACATCCCCAGGATAAAGCCTGGAGCTTAGGGAAGAGGTGAGTAGGCTGAGAAACATCAAAGACAGTGAGAGGGAAATTGATTACTTCCACAAACTGATCTTTACAAAAACAGAACAGGAGTTGAGTCTTAGTTGAGAAGAGGATTCATATCCTCTTGCCAGCAAGCCTCCAGCCCTCCTCCAGTAACTGGTGTGCAGTGTCAAAGGGAACAGGCAGCTACCCAATGAAACAACCATACAAAACAAGCAAATGCTGCTTTAAGAAGCACACCACCCACAGTGCCCTTGCAGAACACAAAGCTGCCCCTGAAAAGCAAAATGGAAGGGTCATTGTCGGTGACCCCTGCTGAGGGAGCAGAGGGCTGATATGCAGATCAAACACACACTCCATAGGGAGCTCTGCTGTCTCCCTGGTGCCCGGTAAAGGATGGTGTAGGTAAACTTCCCAACCCTTCAGACTATTACCCACTGATAGTTTTCTCAGTATTAGTGATGATGCAGCACTGAGAGGCTCACAATCAGTCAGAAGAGACTCAGGACCTTGGGGCAACTGCTAAAGGGATCAGGAGCTCAAGTTGTGTTCTCGCTCCATCCCTCTGACATCAGCGATGGATAGGGAACATTGAGAAGAGCCAAGAGGTCATTCATGCTCTGGGACTGGTGTCATTGGCAGGGCTTTGGATTTTATGATCACAGATCAGTTTAGAGGGCACCAGAGCTGCAAGCACCAATGGGATGCACCTGTCCCATAGGGCCAAAGGATTCTAGGCAGGTGTTGGCAGGGCTCACTGATAGGGCTTTAAACCAGGTTTGAAGGGGGAAGGAGTTGTTAATCTCATGCTTGCCTGGGACAAACATTGGGTCAGCTCCCCAGAGGCAGAGGAATGGATGCTAGCAAGGATTCTCCACTTGTTGCCCTGAGGCAAGCCAAGGACAAAGCTCTGGGAATCAAGGGGGATTCACCTAAGAGGGTGGCACTGCCAGCACAGCTGAAGTGCCTCTGTGCCAATGCACACAGGTGGGGCAGCAAACAGGATGAATTAAGAGCAACAAAGCTGGGGAGAGGTCTGGAGCACAGCCCTGTGAGGAGAGGCTGAGGGAGCTGGGGTTGCTTAGCCTGCAGAAGAGGAGGCTCAGGGGAGACCTTCTTGCTCTCTACAACTCCCTGAAGGGAGGTTGTAGCCAGGTGGAGGTTGGTCGCTTCTCCCAGGCAACCAGCACCAGAACAAGAGGACACAGTCTCAAGCTGTGCCAGGGAGGCTTAGCTGGATGTTAGGATGAAATTCTTCACATAGATTGGCCATTGGACTGCTGCCCAGGGAGGTGGTGGAGTCACCATCACTGGACGTATAAAAAAAGAGCTTGGATGAGGCACTTGGTGCCATGGTTTAGTTGATTAGATGTTGGTGGGTGATAGGTTGGACTTGATGATCTCAAAGGTCTTTTCCAACCTGGTCTGGTCTATTCTATTCTATTCTATTCTATTCTATTCTATTCTATTCTATGCTATGCTATGTTGCTAAACCACACTCCAACATATTCCAAAAGTCCTGGCAGGCAGGGAGGTCCCCACTGCTGGAAAAGGGGAAACATACTCCCATTTTCAAGAAGGAAAGAGGAATGACCCAGGGAATTATAGGCCAGCCGGACTCATCTCTGTGCCAGTAATATCATGGAGCGGATCCTCCTGGAGGCACTGCTGAGGCAGAAGAATAACACAGAGGTAATTTGGCACCATCAGCAGAGCTTCACCAAGGGCAAATCCTGCCTGACAAACCTGGTGGCCTTCTATGACAAGGTCACAACATCAATAGATGAAGGCTGAACAACTGACATCATTGACCTGGACCTGAGCAAAGCCTTTGACACTGTCCCACACCACATCCTGGTCTCCAGGCTGGTGCGGATGGGTTCCATGGAAGGACCATTCAGTGGATACAGAACTGGCTTGAGGGCTGCACCCAAGGGTGGCTGTCGATGGTCCATGTCCAAGTGGAGACCAGGGACAAGTGAGTCCCTCGGGATCAGTCCTGGACCAGCTTGTTTAACATCTTTGTTGGCAGGAACAGTGGCATTGAGTGCAACCTTCAGCAGGTTTGCTGATGACACCAAGCTGTGTGGTGCGCTGGAGGGAAGGGATCCATCCAGAGGACCTTGGCAGGCTGCAGAGCTGGCCCCTGTGTAGCATTTAAGCTTAACTGAGAGTTAAGAGCTCAGATGGGGGCAAGGCTGAGAATCTCTCCCCTGCTCCCCTTCCCCCCCCCCCCCCCCCAAGCAGAGAGGGAAAAAAAGAAAAGGAGCAAATCCACCAAACAATATTTTGGAGTCAGCTTGGAGTAGAGAGGTAAACAGTTTTCCTTTAAACAAAACAAAACATATATATAGATATATTATATATATTAAAACAATAACAGGTAAGGTTCACAGGGCAAGGACAGGGATGGATGGGAGGGACAATAGGAAGAATACACACTAGTCTCTCTCTCTGAAGAGGAGTCCAGTAGTCCACTATCAGTCAGGACTAGGTTAAAGACCACTTGTAACAACTGAAAACACAAATCTCTTGCCCTGATTGGGTGCCTCCACATATGCTGTGAGAGATGGTATATATGTTGTTCAGCCTCTCTCCATCATCTTTGAAAAGTCATGGAGAACAGGAGAGGTGCCTGAAAGAAAGCAAGCAAATGTCACTCCAGGCTTCAAAAAGGCAAGAAGGATGACCAGTCAACCTCAGTTCCATCCCTGAAAGAATGGAGCAGCTCATCCGGAGTCTCTCCTAACCACATGGAAGAAAAGGGGTCATCAGGAGTAGCCAGCATGGATTTACTAAGGGAGATCTTGCTTTACTCATCTGGTAGCTTTCTGTGAAACCATTATGGAAGAGCAGTGGATGTCATATACCTTGACTTCAGTAAGGCTTTTGATACTGTCTCCCATAGCATCCTCAGGGAAAGCTCAGGAAATGTGGCACAGATGGTTGGTCTCTGAGGTGATTGAAAACTGACTTGACAACAGACTTCAGAGGGTTTGTCATCAGTGGCAGAGTCAACTTGGAGGCCTGTGGCCAGTGCTGTTCCCCAGGGATCAGTACTGGGCCCAGTTTTGTTCAGTATCTTTATTAACAACCTTGGTGAGGGGATTGAGAGTGCCCTCAGCAAGTTCCTGATGATACAAAACTAGAGGGTGGCTGGCACCCTCAGGCTGCGCAGCATCCAACGGAGGCTGGACAGGCTGAGAGCTGGGTGCAGGCAACCTCATGAAGTTCAATAAGGACAAATGCTGGGTCCTGCATCTGGGAGGATAACAGCAGGCACCAGGACAGATTAGAGGCTGGCCTGCTGGAAGCAGCTCCATGGAGAAAGACCTTGGAATGCTGGTGGACAGCAAGTTCTGCATGGGACAGCAATGTGCCCTCGGGGCCAAGAGAGCCAATGGCATAACCATAAAATCAATAAGGTTGGAAAAGACCTCAGGGATCATCAAGTCCAACCTATCACCCAATACCTCATAACTAACTAAACTATGGCTTCAAGTGCCACGTCCAATCCTGTTTTGGACACCTCCAGGGACGGTGACTCCACCACCTCCCCGGGCAGCACATTCCAATGGCCAATCACTCTTTCTGTGATGAATTTTCTCCTCACCTTGAGCTTAAACTTCCCCTGGCACAGCTTGAGACTGTGTCCTCTTGTTTTGGTGCTGGGTACCTGGGAGAAAAGAAAAATCCCCACCTGCTACA
>JAAWVA010000247.1:0-24974 GCA_015227895.2 Colaptes auratus
CCTTTTTGATAATTTGCATGTCATTTTGTTGCTCCTAGAAAAGTGGAATTTTTTTACAGAATACAGAATTAACCAGGTTGGAGAAGACCTTTGAGATCATCGAGTCCAAGCTATCACCCAACACCATCTAATCAACTAAACCATGGCACCAAGTGCCTCATCCAGGCTCTTCCAAACACCTCCAGTGATGGTGACTCCACCACCCCCTGGGCAGCACATCCCAATGGCCAATCTCTCTTTCTGGGAAGAATTTCTGCCGTAACATCCAGCCTAAACCACCCCTGGTGCATCTTTCCTGCCCACAAAGAATTCCCTCATTCCCAAAGACTTATGGAAGAATGTGTTTAAAAAGGCTACATGAGGATCATTTAGAGATTGAAAAAAATCCCAGGAAGATCAGGTGCATGGTAAACTGCCCTCAGGTGAACAATGACATCATGGAGATGCTTAGGGTTTGTCGAATATGCCAAAACACAAGATAAATTAGAGTCATTCACCATTGTAATGTGCTGCCCAGGGAGGTGGTGGAGTCCCCATCCCTGGAGGTGTTCAAGAGGGGATTGGATGTGGCACTTGGTGCCATGGTTTAGTCATGAGGTCTGTGGTGACAGGTTGGACTCGATGATCTTTGAGGTCTCCTCCAACCTTGGTGATTCTGTGATTCTGTGCATTAAATTCTTGGTGTGTCTGCAATTTCTTTGCCAGAAAGGCTGGCTAGATAGCAGTATCAGTCTGACTTGCTTTTCTTGCAGTGGTAATAGCAGCCTCTTGTTAGCAAAGATTTTGAATTATGTTCTTGGGTTCAGCTTCTTAACCAGTGCTGGGGAAGTGCAGCAGCTGCCACTGGTTGTACCATGAAGCTGATCATGCTAAAACTGTCACATTCACAGTGATTACACAGCTCAGGTGCTCACAGCTCAGGAACACTCCACAAAGAAGAGTCATAGAATCAATAAGGTTGGAAAAGACCTCAGAGATCATCCAGTCCAACCTGTCACCCAACACCTCCTGACTACTAAACCATGGCTCCAAGTGCCATGTCTAATCCCTTTTTGAAGACATTCAAGGACAGTGACTCCACCACCCTCCCTGGCAGCACATTCCATGGCCAATTACTCTCTCTGGGAAGAACTTTCTCCTCACCTCCAGCCAACCTCCCCTGGTGCAGCTTGAGACTGTGTCCTCTCTTGTTCTGGTGCTGGTTGCCTGGCAGAAGAGACCAACCCCCACCTGGCTACAACCTCCCTTCAGGGAGTTGTAGACAGCAATGAACCTCTTCTTCTGCAGGCTAAACAACCCCAGCTCCCTCAGCCTCTCCTCACAGGGCTGTGCTCCAAAACCCTCCCCAGCCTCATTGCTCTTCTCTGGACACGTTCAAGAGTCTCAATGTCCTTCTTAAATTGAGGGCCCAGAACTAGACACAAGACTCAAGGGTCAAGCCAATGCCTATTTTAACCAGGATGAAGACAGTCCATTTTTCTTTTCTTCTGTTTCCAGTAGTGGAAGCAAACAGTCTGGAGAGTTTTGTGTTTGGCACATTAGTTCCTAAGCCAATTACCCAGTGGTATTTTAATTTATTGATGGAGCATTGCAGAATTGCTCTGTTGGGACCCAGTGGCACAGGAAAGACCTACTTAGCTAACAGACTGCCTGAATATGTTATAACTAAATCTGGCAGGAAAAAAACTGAGGATGCAATTGCAACCTTTAACGTGGATCACAAGTCAAGCAAGGTAAGTAACAGCAGAAAAGGCAGCCTACTGCCCAGCTTGCAGGGATGATGTAGCACAGAGCCTATGAGTTGGCATTCTCTTTTATGGCTTGGTTTATTTGTTTCCCACAGGAATTCAGTCTTCAGACCCAGTGAAAACAGCAACCAGATCTTTCTGTTCTACATACACCACTGAAACACTGTGAGAGAAGTCTGAATTTTCCCTCCCTCCATCAAGGAAATCTATCTTGAGGGTAGATGCAGAATCAAGTTCCTGCATGAATTATTATTGCTGTCTACAACTCCCTGAAGGGAGGTTGTAGCCAGGAGGGTGTTGGTCTCTTCTCCCAGGCAACCAGCACCAGAACAAGAGGACACAGTCTCAAGCTGCACCAGGGGAAGTTTGGGCTTGAGGTGAGGAGAAAGTTTGTCCCAGAGAGAGTTGTTAGCCATTGGAATGGGCTGCCCAGGGAGGTGGTGCAGTCACCATCCCTGGAGGTGTTCAAGAGGGGACTGGATGTGGCACTTGGTGCCATGGTTTAGTCATGGGGTCTGTGGTGACAGGTTGGACTTGATGGTCTTTGAGGTCTCTTCCAACCTTGGTGATTCTGTGATTCTGTGCATTAAATTCTTGGTGTGTCTGCAATTTCTTTGCCAGAAAGGCTGGCTAGATAGCAGTATCAGTCTGACTTGCTTTTCTTGCAGTGGTTATAGCAGCCTCTTGTTAGCAAAGATTTCAATTTCTGTTCTTGGGTTCAGCTTCTTAACCAGTGCTGGGGAAGTGCAGCTGCTGCCACTGCTTGTACCATGAAGCTGATCATGCTAAAACTGCCTCATGCATCATGTCACATTCACAGTGATTTACACAGCTCAGGTGATCAACCTCCTAGCATGACTACTGTGCCAGCCACAGATAATACTATTTACTTGGTGTCCTAAATTGTGTATACTCCTAACTTGGCACCCAGGGAAAGGAAAATGAAAGGTTTTGCCCAGAGCCTTCTGATTTGCACAGAACATGATGAATGCCAACGAAATATAAGAAGGAAGAACATACAGATCCCAAAGGAGCAATAAGACCATTCCAGTCAAAACCCCACTTTTCACTGTCTTTATACAGAGGATTTGTGAAGCCATTTACTTTGACAGGGCATGTGCATGTGATTTATTGTTATCCCATATCCATTTACAGTGAAAATTGTCCCACGAAAGAGCAAGCTTTAGGATTTCAGGTAAATTGCTTCTTCTGTGTGGTTTTGTTTGGAGGGTTTTATCCATTGTTTGTGTTCTTTTTTCCCTTTTCCTTTGTTAAGATTTATATGGAACTTTGGAGTTTGTAGTAAAAGAAAAGGAAAGAGTCCAACAAGGATGGCATTCAACAACCCCAAGTGCTGGGTGCTGCACTTTGGCCACAACAACCCCATGCAGAGCTACAGGCTGGGGTCAGAGTGGCTGGAGAGCAGCCAGGCAGAAAGGGACCTGGGGGTGCTGATTGACAGCTGCCTGAACATGAGCCAGCAGTGTGCCCAGGTGGCCAAAAAGGCCAATGGCATCCTGGCCTGTATCAAGAATAGTGTGGCCAGCAGGAGCAGGGAGGTCACTGTGCCCCTGTACTCAACACTGGTTAGGCCACACCTTGAGTCCTGTGTCCAGTTTTGGGCTCCTCAGTTTAAGAAGGACATTGAGACACTTGAACATGTCCAGAGAAGGGCAACAAAGCTGGGGAGGGGTTTGGAGCACAGCCCTGTGAGGAGAGGCTGAGGGAGCTGGGATTGTTTAGCCTGGAGAAGAGGAGGCTCAGAGGAGACCTCATTGCCCTCTACAACTCCCTGAAGGGAGGTTGTAGCCAGGTGGGGTTGGTCTCTTCTCCCAGGCAACCAGCACCAGAACAAGAGGACACAGTCTCAAACTGTGTCAGGGAAGTTTAGGCTGGAGGTGAGGAGAAAATTCTTCCCAGACAGAGTTATTTGCCATTGGAATGTGCTGCCCAGGGAGGTGGTGGAGTCACCATCCCTGGAGGTGTTCCAGAGGGGATTGGATGTGGCACTTGGTGCCATGGTTTAGTCGTCATGAGGTCTGTGGTGACAGGTTGGACTTGATGATCTTTGAGGTCTTTTCCAACCTTGTTGATTCTGTGATTCTGTGAACAACACTGTCAAATACCATGTGTGCTTGAATAATTCAGATGCTATTGAATAATTGAATAATACATGGTGCTGTCCCATGGAAGAAAACCACAATGCTCCCCTGGACACACCTAATCATAAAAAGACAAGGAAAAGTCTTCCTTGGGAGAAAAAAAAAAATTGAAAAGATTCTCCTATCCCCCATGCAGAAAATTAAACTGTCCATATTACTGAGCATTCCCAACACAGGCAAAATTTGATGCCTCTAGAGACGCAGCTATAAAACTTCACTAGCCCAGACCCTCAAGGGCAACATAGTGTTGAGAAAAAGATATGAAATATTTTGACTGTAGATAGCTTGCTTTCATTCCAGCACTAAACAGCAGCCAGACAAACAGCTAACAGGGAACAACAACAAACCCCAACAACAATTTGTGCAACAGATTTTATTATGAGATGTGACACAGTACCCCCCAAACAGTCAAACAGACTTTCAGTGAGAGGGGTGAAAGGGGATATCTGAAGGTGCAGTTCAATAGCCTAAATTGTGTGATAATATGGCAGGGTTTGGGGTTTTTTTGGTATGTAAATGTGGGATTCATAAGATTGAGGGTCCAAAAATTAATGTATCTCAGCCCATTGCCACCTGTCTCAAAGGTCTCTCCCAACCTGGTCTATTCTATTCTATTCTATTCTATTCTATTCTATTCTATTCTATTCTATTCTATTCTATTCTATCCTATCCTGTCCTATCCTGTCCTATTCTATCCTATCCTGTCCTATTCTATTCTATTCTATTCTATTCTATTCTATTCTATTCTATTCTATCCTATCCTGTCCTATCCTGTCCTATTCTATCCTATCCTGTCCTATTCTATTCTATTCTATTCTATTCTATTCTATTCTATTCTATTTAATCCTATCCTATCCTATCCTATCCTATCCTATCCTATCCTATTCTATTTCATCCTATCCTATCCTATCCTATCCTATCCTATCCTATCCTATCCTATCCTATCCTATCCTATCCTATCCTACCCTACTCTATTCTATTATCTATTCTATTCATCTATTCTATTCTATTCTATTCTATTCTATTCTATTCTATTCTATTTTCCTCTGGAGATAAGGTATTTTAGCAGATACCTTATGAGGAGAGCCTGAGGGAGCTGGGGCTTGTTAACTTGTTGAAGGAGGAGCCTGAGAAGTGACTTCGTTCATGTTGGTAAAGATGTGCAGGGTGATTGCCCAGAGGCTGGAGGCAGGCTCTGCTGGGTGATGCCCAACGCCAGCACAAGGGGCAGTGGTGGAAGCTGAGGCATAGGAAGCTCCATGGAAACAGGAGGAAGAATTTTTTCCCTGTGAGAGTGACAGAGCCCTGATACAGGCTGCCCAGGGGGCTTATGGGGTCTCCCTCTCTGGAAAAGTTCAAAACTTGCCTTCCTTTGTGGTGTGGTATAGATGATCCTGCTCTGGAGAGGGGTGGCTGGTCTGGATGATCTTTGAGGTCCTTTCCAGCCTCTAACACACTGTGGTTCTGTGAAAGGAATGTATCCACCAAACAGGAATGTGGCTACTTCAGCCACTTGCCTTATGTTTAATGACATTGTTTTTCCTAGCATGTGGCTAGAAAAGCTTTGCCCTACCTCAGAAGCAAGTCTTCCTGCATGTGCTGATCCAGCTGAATGGTCTGCAGTGGGGAAGCTCTTTAGCAGCCTCTTTATCTTTCTGAGAGTCTGTTCCACTGAAATCATATCTGTGGTTTAATTCGGTTAATCCTGGCCTGTATCAGGAATAGTGTGGCCAGCAGGAGCAGGGAGGTCATTCTGCCCTGTGCTCAACACTGGTTAGGCCACACCTTGAGTCCTGTGTCCAGTTCTGGGCCCCTCAGTTTAGGAAGGATGTTGAGATGCTGGAAGGTGTCCAGAGAAGGGCAACAAAGCTGGGGAGAGGCCTTGAGCACTGTGAGGAGAGACTAAGGGAGCTGGGGTTGCTTAGCCTGGAGAAGAGGAGGCTCAGGGAAGACCTTCTTGCCCTCTACAACTCCCTGAAGGGAGGTTGTAGCCAGGTGGGGGTTGGTCTCTTCTCCCAGGCAAGCAGCACTAGAACAAGAGGACACAGTCTCAAGCTGTGCCAGGGGAGGTTTAGGCTGGACGTTAGGAAGAAGTTCTTCATAGAGAGAGTGATTGGCCATTGGAATGTGTTGCCCAGGGAGGTGGTGGAGTCACCATCACTGGAGGTGTTTAGGAGGAGACTTGATGGGGCACTTGGTGCCATGGTTTAGTTGATTAGATGGTGTTGAATGATGGGTTGGACTCGATGATCTTGAAGGTCTCTTCCTACCTGGTCAATTCAATTCAATTCAATTCAATTCAATTCAATTCAATTCAATTCAATTCAATTCAGTTCAGTTCTATTCTATTCTATTCTATTCTATTCTATTCTATTCTATTCTATTCTATTCTATTCTATTCTATTCTATTCTATTCTGTTCTGTTCTGTTCTGTTCTATTCTATCCCAACAGCTTCCTAGAAGCACGCAGCTCTTCAGATGTAACTATTGGTGAGTCCATTGGCAGAGTGGTTTGAAATGAGGGGATGCAGGCTGCCTTTTAGAGGCTGTGTGGAGGACATATTGTGTTTCTAAAACTTGTCATCTCTCAGTGAGAGGCACAACATCAGTGTGGGGAATTTGCCTGCTTGCCAGAGAGATTGACAAGATTAAACCAGCAAACACACCAAGTGAGTATTTATTTCTTGGTATTTCTGCCTTGGTTGATAAAGACTTACAGGTTCATGGTTCATGCCAGATCATGCTTTTTTACAAATTAAATGTACAAAAAAATTACCTCAATAGCAACTTTCTTAAGCTTTTTCTTCTTCTTTCTTTCCCCCCACCCTGCTTTCACACCATTACCTTAATAGAAAGACTTGGTCAGTCAGTTCAGGAAACTAGCAGGTGGGAGATACACATGGACCTGACATCTTCTAGTGGAGTAGCTATGTGAGCAAAGAAGTCATCTTCTCACATAGCTTTGCCCATAAAACTTCCAAGTGTTCATCAGGCCCTAGAATTGGATAAAGTGTTGCTAGTTCATTTTTAGTATCTCCCTTGATCTAGTCCTCTAGATAGAATAGAATAGAATGGAATAGAATGGAATAGAATAGAATGGAATAGAATAGAATGGAATGGAATAGAATAGAATAGAATAGAATAGAATAGAATAGAATAGAATAGAATAGAATAGACCAGGTTGGACAAGACCTTTGAGCTCATCAAGTCCAACCTATCACCCAACACCATCTAATCAACTCAACCATGGCACCAAGCACCCCATCCAGGCTCTTCCTAAACACCTCCAGGGATGGTGACTCCACCACCTCCCCGGGCAGCTCATACTTCCCCAGGTCTACAACAGGGTACCTACTTAAATGAAAACTTCAGTTCTGGAGCAGAAGATGGCAGCATGTAGAAGAAAATATTTTGCTCCATGAACTGCTCCAATCTTTACCTCCTCCGGATGGCTGCCACAGAATAACATTCTTGATAATAAGCAGAAATCTTTTCTGTGATATAATTGGATATTCCTGGATCCAGACAGGTAGAAAATGCCTTTCCAGCTCGGCACATTGCAAACTTACTTGTCAGGCACACAATTTGCAAACCCTGCTGCAGATTCCAGAAAGGATTTAATGGCTGTTAATCTCAGAGGAGAGGGTTTGCTGCTGGGAGGTAGTCTGCTACCTTCCTGGGAAACCTTTCCCCTTGGTTTATTTAGCCCTGTTGTAGCATCCTAGCCTCAGTGTAGGGCAGAAGGAGTCTGAGTATCTCTGTACATAATACAGAGAACTTGGCTGCCTAACCTGGAGCTGTGTATTCAGCAAATGCCTGGGAGCAGGTGTTGCAGTGATAAGCACAACTCATCTCTCTGGCTTTAGTAGTAATATCCTTCAGTGTTTTCCCCCCTTTAGGGATGCAGCCCATCTACATCCTCCAGGAGTGTATGCCTTGCCAATATTATACTGCTCCCTGGATTGTGTGAGTCTGCTTGAGCTGGGAGAAATCACAGTGAATGGTTCCCTATCCAGAGGAGCCATTGTCACAGCTAAAGGAAATCTGTAAAACAGCAACCAAGGGACTCTTGTTTAACATGCTGCTTATGAACAACAAGGTGGAGAAGGGTGCATTTTAGTGAGGAAGCTACCAGACCTCAGAAACTTAGAGTTTTGTCATTCTCCCTTCCTCTGTCCTCCTTCCAGATTTGTGAGCGGTTTTGTGCTTCATAGTAAGGAAGTTTATCCTTTGTGAACATCTCTTACCCTTGCCTATGACCTCAAGCTCGAGGTGTGGACAGACATCTGCTTCTATGTCCCATTCTGCTAGAAGAGAGCAATCTGTACTGGCATTTCTTAATGCTCTTCAACTAACATCTAACCAACTTGAATGTTTTAGATAGATCTGAGTTGATTTCACCACTACACCTTAAGCAAATTACCTAAAGGCCTCGCTTCACATTGTGTGAAGAACTTGCAGCTCCCACTGCTGCCTACAAGTATCACCAGTTGCAGAATGCTTTTCAGCTTGCAAGTACTCCATATTGAAGGAGTTTTAATGGAGATGAGGTCTTTTGAGTGCCTTATTAGATCCAAATGCTGGGCACATCTGAAAACAAAACACTTGCTAAGAGAGTTTAGAGGGTTTTAGTTACTTTTGTCTGCTGTTACAACTGGTACTGAAAACTGTAGGATACTTACCTGGGTTGTAGCCATAATACAGATGTATGGTAAGAGGGCACCCTGGGAAGATCCCTCCAAGTGGGTAGCTGATAACTATCCATGGAGCTCTGCATCTTTACAGCATGAATGGCCAAGTCACTACTTGACTTAAGACCAGAAGATGCTGGTTATGAAGGTTATGCATCTGGCAAAGGAAGGGACAACCTCAAAGCACATTCCACAGACTGATACAGAGGGAGATCCCTTGATAAGATTTAAACTTTGAAGAAAAGCTTTTCTGTATGTGAATACCATGTGTTAAATTGCACAAGGCACTTGTTCCAAAATGGGCTTTAAAGAGAGCCCTGCTAGAATTCATTTAAAAGCTTGAAAATAAAAGGAGAATCGAGCTGGAGGTTAGGTATCACCACGATGGTAATATGTCCCTACACTGTTTGCATTTCCCTTCTGCACAGAGATCAAAGAATCATAGAACCAATAAGGTTGGAAGAGACCTCAAAGATCATCAAGTCCAACCTGTCACCCAACACCCCATGATTACTAAACCATGGCACCAAGTGCCACATCCAATCTGCTCCTGAACACCTCCAGGGATGGTGACTCCACCACCTCCCTGGGCAGCACATTCCATGGCTAACAACTCTCTCTGGGAAGAACTTTCTCCTCACCTCCAGCCTAAACCTCCCCTGGTGCAGCTGGAGACTGTGTCCTCTTGTTCTGTCACAGGTTGCCTGGGAGAAGAGACCAACTTCCTCCTGGCTACAACCTCCCTTCAGGTAGCTGTAGAGAGCAATGAGGTCTCCCCTGAGCCTCCTCTTCAGCAGGCTAAGTAACCCCAGCTCCCTCAGCCTCTCCTCACAGGGCTGTGCTCCAAACCCCTCCCCAGCTTTGTTGCCCTTCTCTGGACACCTTCCAGCAACTCAACATCTTTCCTAAACTGAGGAGCCCAAAACTGAACACAGGACTCAAGGTGTGGCCTAACCAGTGTTGAGTACAGGGGCAGAATGACTTCCCTGCTCCTGCTGGCCACACCTGGGCACTCTACTGGCTCATGTTCAGCCTACATCCCTTCCTGCCTGGCCGCTCTCCAGCCACTCTGACCCCAGCCTGTAGCACTGTATGGGGTTGTTGTGGCCAATGTGTAGAACCCTGCACTAAATCTCATGCCCTTGGACTCCACCCATCTGTCCAGCCTGTCAGTCCTGTCAAGGCCCCTCTGCAAGTAGGTGTGTTCTAAATGAAATCCTGATCATTACAGAGTGGGACATCAAGTATGCAAGTAAAATTTCTAAGGCTTAATGCTGCTTTGTGATGATTTTTTCCAGAGTGGGTTTCAGGTCCTATTAATCCCCAGATTATGTGAGGAATCTCCTTTATTTTTTTTGGGGTGGGAGGATCTGTTGCTGCTTCCCTGCTGAGGTCAGCCCCTCAACAGCAGATGGTATTCTTTTATGAAGCAGCTGGCCTTGGTCCACCCCTCTCATGCTCCTTGCCCATCTCTCATTTGCAGAGAGGGTATGTTAGTGTGATTATATTTTCAGTTTCTTTCCCAGTGCAGTGTGTCTGTGCCATCCAAAAATTACCTGGAAGCTTGACTGTCTCCAAATACAGATGTCCAGCTGTGATATGGCTTCCTTCCCCTGATGGTGTTGCAGCTGCAGCCAGTCTCACCTCTGAATCAAAGAGAGTTATCAGGCAGCTCCGTTGTATCCCTCTCGCTCTTTGGACCTTTAAACTTCTATTTAAAGACCACAAGGCAATGAAAAGGGTGCCAGGAGGAACTGCCTGATAGCCTGCCCTTTCTGAAAGCCTTTTGTGTGGTCCTCTCATTTAGATGCCAGCACATCTCCCACAGCAAGGGAGCTTAATTAAATTTTAACATGGCCACTGCAGCATTAAATGAGATGAGATTATGTAAACATTGCTTTCTTCCTTCAGATGAATATGCTAATGAGGCTTCAAGAGGCAGCCAACTATTCGAGTGCACAAAGCTGTGACAGTGATAGCCCCAGCCACCGTGATGACACTTTGGATTCATCCCTGGAATCAGCTCTCTGAGAGGGACAAACCTTGGTGGAGGAGCATGGTAAAATCTGTTGCCAATCTTGAAGCAGCAGGCCGAGATCCCTGGTTGAGAATGGTGTGTTCTAGGTAGGCAGGAGAGCTACCTGCAAAATCAAGAGGAAAAATTGAAGTGGGAAGCTTGAATTACAATAATACAATACAATACAATAAACCAGGTTGGAAGAGACCTTCAAGATCATCATGTCCAACCTATCATCCAATCCAACCCACCTAAACAACTAAACCATGGCACCAAGCACCCCATCAAGTCTCCTCCTGAACACCTCCAATGATGGTGACTCCACCACCTCCCTGGGTAGTCCATTCCAATGGGCAATCACTCTCTCTGTATAGAACTTCTTCCTAACATCCAGCCAAAACCACCCCTGGCACAGCTTGAGACTGTGTCCTCTTGTTCTGGTGCTGCTTGCCTGGGAGAAGAGACCAACCCCCACCTGGCTACAACCTCCTTTCAGGTAGTTGTAGAGAGCAAGAAGGTCACCCCTGAGCCTCCTCTTCTCCAGGCTAAGCAAGCCCAGCTCCATCAGCCTCTCCTCACAGGGCTGTGCTCCAGACCCCTCCCCAGCTTTGTTGCCCTTCTCTGGACACCTTCCAGCATCTCAACATCTTCCCTAAACTGAGGGGCCCAGAACTGGACACAGGACTCAAGGTGTGGCCTAACCAGTGCAGTGGACAGGGGCAGAATGACCTCCCTGCTCCTGCTGGCCACACTGTTCCTGATGCAGGCCAGGATGCCATTGGCTTTCTTGGCCACCTGGGCACACTGCAGGCTCATGTTCAGCCTACCATCGACCAGCACCCCCAGGTCCCTCTCTGCCTGGCTGCTCTCCAGCCACTCTGACCCCAGCCTGTAGCACTGCATGGGGTTGCTGTGGCCAATGTGCAGAACCTGGCACTTGGATGTGTTCAATCTCCTGCCCTTGGACTCTGCCCATCTGTCCAGCCTGTCCAGGTCCCTCTGCAAAGCCTCTCTGCCCTCCAGCAGATCAACTCCTGCCCCCAGCTTGGTGTCGTCCGCAAATTTACTGCTGATGGACTCAATTTTGCAATCACAAACACTGAATACTTAGATATTGTTTTAACAACTTTATTGATGATCTTGATGAAGACACAAAGTGTGGCAGCAGTAAATTGGCAGATGGCACCAAGTTAGGTGGCAGTGTTGATCTGCACCAGGGTAGGGAGGCTCTAGAGAGGCTCTTCAGTAGATTGGATCTCTGGCCAACGTTAACAGGAGGGGCTTCAAGAAGGCCAAGTGCCAGGTCCTGCACTTGGGGCACAACAATTCCAAGCAATGCTCCAGGCTTGGGGCAGTGGGGCTGGAAAGCTGCTGGCAGAAAGGGAGCTGGGGGTGCTCAAGGACAAGCAGCTGAAGAAGAGCCAGCAGTGTGCCCCAGGTGGCCAAAAAAGCCAAAGGCATCCTGGCTGGGATTAGAAATGCTCTGTCCAGCAGGAGCAGGCAGGGGATTGTCTTCTTGTTCTCAGCTCTGGGGAGGCGAAACCTGGAGTATTGTGTCCAGTTTTGGGCATCCCAATCCATGAGAGATGTGGAGGTGCTGGAGCCAGGGCAGAGGAGGGCAAGGAAGCTGGGAAGGGCCTGGAGAAGAAATCTGATGAAGAGCAACTGAAGGACCTGGGGATGGTTAGTGTGAAACAGAGGAGGCTGAGGGGAGACCTCATTGCTGTCAACAACTACCTGATAGGACCTTGTGGAGGGGCTCCTGCTGGTCTCTTCTCACAGGCGATTAGTGATATGGCCTCAAGCTAAGACTGGGAAGGTTTAGACTGGACAGTAGGAAACATCTTTTCAGGGCAAGAGTGGCCAGGCATTGGAATGTGCTGCCCAGGAGGTGGTGGAGTCCCCAAGCCTGGCTGTGTTTAAAGGTGGTTTGGATGTGGTGCTTGGGGCTATGGTTTAGGGGTGACCCTTTTAGAGCAGGGTTCTATGTTGGACTGGATGATCCTGAGGGTTTTTCCCATCTGAATGCTTCCCTGAGTCTGTGACATAAAAAAAAAACACATCACCAAAACTACAAACTGAAGAATGTGATTTCCTCTACTCTGCAGAACTGATCTCTGTAGAAGCAAATTGAATGCTGTCCTGTGATTGAGTTCCTGTGATTCAGCATGATGTTTAAAGAGCTGTTGCCATGGTAGGAACAGGTTGTGCAGCTCAGAAACTTTAGAGTCTCACCATTTTCAGGGTCGGTCTCTTCTCCCAGGCAACCAGCACCAGAACAAGAGGACACAGTCTCAAGCTGCACCAGGGGAAGTTTAGGCTGGAGGTGAGGAGAAAGTTCTTCCCAGCAAGAAAGATTGGCCATTGCGATGTGATGCTCAGGGAGGTGGTGGAGTCACCATCCCTGCAGGTGTTTAGGAAGAGACTGGATGGGGTGCTTGGTGCCATGGTTTAGTTGATTAGATGATGTGATAGGTTGGACTTGATGATCTCAAAGGTCTTTTCCAACCTGGTTAATTCTATTCTATTCTATTCTATTCTATTCTATTCTATTCTATTCTATTCTATTCTATTCTATCCTATCCTATCCTATCCTATCCTATCTTCAAATACAAGTTTGCTGATTTCAGTGCTGACTTCAGTGAGTCTCAGCAGCAGGTCTGTAATTTCTCCTGGAATGTTCATATCCCTGCAAAGGCATTTGGGCATAACAGGACAGGTCTCTTCCAACCTTGTCTATTCTATTCTATTCTATTCTATTCTATTCTATTCTATTCTATTATTCTATTCTATTCTATTCTATTCTATTCTATTCTATTCTATTCTATATTCTACTTCAATTCAATTCAATTCAATTTATTTCTATTCTATTCTATTCATATTCTATTCTGTTCTACTTCTATTCTACTTCTACTTCAATTCAATTCAATTCAATTCAATTTATTTCTATTCTATTCTATTCTATTCTATTCTATTCTATTCTATTCTATTCTATTCTATTCTATTCTATCTATTCTATTCTATTCTATTCTAATTCAATTCAATTCAATTCAATTCAATTCAATTCAATTCCTATTCTATTCTATTCTATTCTATTCTATTCTATTCTCTATTCTATTCTATTCTATTCTATTCTATTCTATTCTATTCTATTCTATTCTATTCTATTCTATTCTATCCAACCCCTCACTGTCAATGTGGTGATTATTAACTGGGTGGGTTTGGATTTTAAGGGCTTGATTTGCAGTTAGACCTTGCTTTTCTCTTGGCTTTAAAGAGAAATTAGTCCAAACTGAGGTTTGTTGTGCCTTTTCCTTCTATACTAGAGAGCCAACTGCAATCAAAAATACCTTTTACATTTAAGTAATAACCTCCCTTGTTTGGTGTTTTTTTTCCCATGGTGAGAAAAGCAGTTTGCAAGTTCTCCAGTTCTCCATGACAAGGCATGCCTTTCAGACCTCAAGATATATTTTTTTGGGCAAGATTTTCTGATGACCTTTTCAGTTGTCAGAGTCCTTTCTGAAGTGCGGGCATGAGCGCTGCACACGATATTGCTGTGAGGATTTTACTCTGGCTACGCACAGAACTAATATCACCTTCCTACTCCCACTTCATATTTCCTCTGCTTAGGCTTCAGGGCTGACATTCACTCTCTAATTTCATCATAGCACCACAGGCTCATGTTCAGTTAATTATCTACCACGACCCTGACTTCTTTTCAGGTTGCATCAGTTTGAAGTGCTTTGTCTAAACCTGTCTGCATAAACTATGCTTTTCGTTCCTTAGGTGTATGGTTGCAAATCTATCTGTGTTAAACCAAAGCCTTCAAATCAGCCCAGTCAGCTTATTCTCTGCAATCAGCATGTGTCAAATTTGCCACTCCACCAGCTTCCCTGACCTCCAGAAACTGATAACCATCATCCTACTTTGCCTTCCAGCTTGGAGGTTGTGAGAGACTAAATTTTGTCTCTCTTGATGTGACTCAGTAAGTTAGGCTGGAGAAGAGGAGGCTCAGAGGAGACCTTCTTGCTGTCTACAACTACCTGAAGGGAAGTTGTAGCCACGAGGGGGCGGTCTCTTCTCACAGGCAACCAGCACCAGAACAAGAGGACACAGTCTCAAGCTGTGCCAGGGGAAGTTTAGGCTGGAGGTGAGGAGAAAGTTATTCACTGAGAGAGTTGTTAAGCACTGGAATGGGCTGCCCAGGGAGGTGGTGGAGTCACCATCCCTGGAGGTGTTCCAGAGGGGATTGGACGTGGCACTTGGTGCCATGGTTTAGTCATGAGGTGTTGGGTGACAGGTTGGACTGGTGATCTTTGAGGTCTCTTCCAACCTTGGGGATTCTCTGTGATTCTGTGAAGATCACCTTGGCTGCTTGCCCAGATGATAGCTGATGTATATTGGGCAGATGATACTGGAATGACTCTCTGGAAGGTGCAGAGATAAAGGTTGCTCACCAGACTGCAGCTGCCCTGGAAATAATGGGCAAAGGCCACTGCTGGTGATACTCTCTGGAATATGCATGTTCACCACCTGGACTCATACCTAAAAACTCTATAAAAGATCTGAGCAACTAGTGGCTCAAGAGAAGGAAAACACAGTAGAAGGAAAAGACCTGGACAATGCCACTGAGAAGGAAAACATGAGGGAAGGAAAAGACCAGGGCAATGCTGCTCTGAAGAAAAACAGAGAGGATACCAGGAGAGAAAAAATGACAGTGACATCACCATGTAGCCTGGAAGAAGCAGACCAAGAGGAACCCCCTCTCCGTGTCCTAAGTTCCACCTGCTGCAACTCATGGAGCTGAAGAGGCTGCTCAGAGGACAGCACAGCCAACAAGGATGCCAAAGCTGCAGCACCCTTCCTCTACAGACCCAACATCTCCTCCACATCAAAGCTGCAGCACCCTTCTGCTACAGACCCAACATCTCCTCCATGCCAAAGCTGCAGCACCCTTCCTCTACAGACCCAACATCTCCTACACTCCAAAGCTGCAGCACCCTTCCTCTACAGACCCAACATCTCCTCCACATCAAAGCTGCAGCACCCTTCCTCTACAGACCCAACATCTCCTCCATGCCAAAGCTGCAGCACCCTTCCTCTACAGACCCAACATCTCCTCCACTCCAAAGCTGCAGCACCCTTCCTCTACAGACCCAACATCTCCTCCATGCCAAAGCTGCAGCACCCTTCCTCTACAGACCCAACATCTCCTCCACTCCAAAGCTGCAGCACCCTTCCTCTACAGACCCAACATCTCCTCCATGCCAAGCTGCAGCACCCTTCCGCTACAGACCCAACATCTCCTCCACATCAAAGCTGCAGCACCCTTCCTCTACAGACCCAACATCTCCTCCATGCCAAAGCTGCAGCACCCTTCCTCTACAGACCCAACATCTCCTCCACTCCAAAGCTGCAGCACCCTTCCGCTACAGACCCAACATCTCCTTCATGCCAAAGCTGCAGCACCCTTCCTCTACAGACCCAACATCTCCTCCACTCCAAAGCTGCAGCACCCTTCCTCTACAGACCCAACATCTCCTTCATGCCAAAGCTGCAGCACCCTTCCTCTACAGACCCAACATCTCCTCCACTCCAAAGCTGCAGCACCCTTCCTCTACAGACCCAACATCTCCTCCATGCCAAAGCTGCAGCACCCTTTCTCTACAGACCCAACATCTCCTCCATGCCAAAGCTGCAGCACCCTGCCGCTACAGACCCAACATCTCCTCCATGCCAAAGCTGCAGCACCCTTCCTCTACAGACCCAACATCTCCTCCACTCCAAAGCTGCAGCACCCTTTCTCTACAGACCCAACATCTCCTCCATGCCAAAGCTGCAGCACCCTGCCGCTACAGACCCAACTTCTCCTCCATGCCAAAGCTGCAGCACCCTTCCGCTACAGACCCAACTTCTCCTTCATGCCACAGCTGCAGCACCCTTCCACTACAGACCCAACATCTCCTCCACTCCAAAGCTGCAGCACCCTTCTGCGACAGACCCAACATCTCCTCCATGCCAAAGCTGCAGCACCCTTCCTCTACAGACCCAACATCTCCTACACTCCAAAGCTGCAGCACCCTTCCTCTACAGACCCAACATCTCCTCCACTCCAAAGCTGCAGCACCCTTCCTCTACAGACCCAACATCTCCTCCATGCCAAGCTGCAGCACCCTTCCTCTACAGACCCAACATCTCCTCCACTCCAAAGCTGCAGCACCCTTCCTCTACAGACCCAACATCTCCTCCATGCCAAAGCTGCAGCACCCTTCCTCTACAGACCCAACATCTCCTCCACTCCAAAGCTGCAGCACCTTCCTCTACAGACCCAACATCTCCTCCATGCCAAAGCTGCAGCACCCTTCCGCTACAGACCCAATATCTCCTTCATGCCAAAGCTGCAGCACCCTTTCTCTACAGACCCAACATCTCCTTCATGCCAAAGCTGCAGCACCCTTCTGCTACAGACCCAACATCTCCTCCACTCCAAAGCTGCAGCACCCTTCCTCTACAGATCCAACATCTCCTCCACATCAAAGCTGCAGCACCCTTCCTCTACAGACCCAACATCTCCTCCATGCCAAAGCTGCAGCACCCTTCCTCTACAGACCCAACATCTCCTCCATGCCAAAGCTGCAGCACCCTTCTGCTACAGACCCAACATCTCCTCCATGCCAAAGCTGCAGCACCCTTCCTCTACAGACCCAACATCTCCTCCATGCCAAAGCTGCAGCACCCTTCCTCTACAGACCCAACATCTCCTTCATGCCAAAGCTGCAGCACCCTTTCTCTACAGAACCCAACATCTCCTCCACTCCAAAGCTGCAGCACCCTTCCTCTACAGACCCAACATCTCCTCCATGCCAAAGCTGCAGCACCCTTCCTCTACAGACCCAACATCTCCTCCATGCCAAAGCTGCAGCACCCTTTCTCTACAGACCCAACATCTCCTCCACTCCAAAGCTGCAGCACCCTTCCTCTACAGACCCAACATCTCCTCCATGCCAAAGCTGCAGCACCCTTCCTCTACAGACCCACATCTCCTCCATGCCAAAGCTGCAGCACCCTTCCTCTACAGACCCAACATCTCCTCCATGCCAAAGCTGCAGCACCCTTCCTCTACAGACCCAACATCTCCTCCACATCAAAGCTGCAGCACCCTTCCTCTACAGACCCAACATCTCCTCCACTCCAAAGCTGCAGCACCCTTCCTCTACAGACCCAACATCTCCTCCACTCCAAAGCTGCAGCACCCCTTCTCTACAGACCCAACATCTCCTCCACATCAAAGCTGCAGCACCCTTCCTCTACAGACCCAACATCTCCTCCATGCCAAAGCTGCAGCACCCTTCCTCTACAGACCCAACATCTCCTTCATGCCAAAGCTGCAGCACCCTTTCTCTACAGACCCAACATCTCCTCCACTCCAAAGCTGCAGCACCCTTCCTCTACAGACCCAACATCTCCTCCATGCCAAAGCTGCAGCACCCTTCCTCTACAGACCCCAACATCTCCTCCATGCCAAGCTGCAGCACCCTTTCTCTACAGACCCAACATCTCCTCCACTCCAAAGCTGCAGCACCCTTCCTCTACAGACCCAACATCTCCTCCATGCCAAAGCTGCAGCACCCTTCCTCTACAGACCCAACATCTCCTCCATGCCAAAGCTGCAGCACCCTTCCTCTACAGACCCAACATCTCCTCCATGCCAAAGCTGCAGCACCCTTCCTCTACAGACCCAACATCTCCTCCACTCCAAAGCTGCAGCACCCTTCCTCTACAGACCCAACATCTCCTCCACTCCAAAGCTGCAGCACCCTTCCTCTACAGACCCAACATCTCCTCCACTCCAAAGCTGCAGCACCCTTCCTCTACAGACCCAACATCTCCTCCACATCAAAGCTGCAGCACCCTTCCTCTACAGACCCAACATCTCCTCCATGCCAAAGCTGCAGCACCCTTCCGCTACAGACCCAACATCTCCTCCACTCCAAAGCTGCAGCACCCTTCCTCCACAGACCCAAACTGTCTCGGGGGGTGAGGGGTGTGCTAATATAATTCCTTCCCTCTTCTCTCTCCCTCTTCTCTCTCTCCCTCTCTATTGTCTCTCTCTCTCCTTCTATCCCTCCCTTTTATTTGTGTAATAAATAGCCTGGCTGTTGATATTTTGTCCTTGTTTGTGCCTCTAATTTCATGACATGGGAATGTTCAAAAGAACTGAGTCTCTTTCCCTCTCTGGACTGAGACAGGGGTAAAGTAGTAAGTTAATGTGTGGCAAGAACAGGGCCCTGCTCAATCCTGCTGGGACCCTCCACGAACAGTTGGGTTGCAGCTACGTTGCTGTATCATTTACGTCATGGCTGTATTTGTATTCCAGCTAACAAGGCTATGGAGATCAGAATGTCACATAAAGCCATGGGTGTGTAGGCTTGCAGGAAATATATGACGAGTTACATGACTTCTGTGGCACTGGGGGTCTCCCCAGCACAGTTAGATTACTTTCTGTTGAAAATTAGCTGTGTAGAGCTGCTCTTACACAGAGAGGGGAATAGAATAGATAACTTCAGCAGTCTCAGTGAGGCTTTCCTGTAATTCAGTACTGCTGTCTTTGCACATTATCCAGCTGCCAGTACTTAAGGGACAAGACATGAAATTTAATTGTCAAAGCTCATTCTGTGTCTACTGCCTCAGAATATCTACCTGTTAGCTTTCATCTGGGGTTGCTGGGGTTGTTTAGCCTGGAGAAGAGGAGGCTCACAGGAGACCTTATTGCTGTCTACAACTACCTGAAGGGAGGTTGTAGACAGGTGGGGGTTGGTCTCTTCTGCCAGGCAACCAGCAGCAGAACAAGAGGACACAATCTCAAGCTGTGCCAGGGGAAGTTTAGGCTGGAGGTGAGGAGAAAGTTCTTCACCAAAAGAATAATTGGCAATTAGAATGTGCTGCCCAGGGAGGTGGTGGAGTCACTGTCCCTGGAGGTGTTCAAGAAGGGATTGGACGTGGCACTTGAAGCCATGGTTTAGCACTCATGAGGTGTTGGGTGGCAGGTTGGACTGGATGATCTCTGAGGTGTTTTCCAACCTTACTGATTCCATGATTCTATGATTCTGTGATCTGGAGACCTGCCTGGTGAATGCCAGGGTTCCCAGGACAGGAACAGGATAGTTCACATATAGTTCACAGAATCATAGAATCACAGCATTGTCAGGGTTGGAAAGGACCTCAAGGATCAGCCAGTTCCAACCCCACTGCCATGGGCAGGGACACCTCGCACTACAGCAGGTTGCTCACAGCCACATTCAGCCTGGCCTGAAAAACCTCCAGGGATGAAACTTCCACCACCTCCCAGGACAACCTGTTCCTGTGTCTCACCACACTCATGCTGAAGAACCTCTTCCTAACATCCAGTCTGAATCTACCCATTTCTAGTTTTGCTCCATCCCTCCCAGTCCTATCACTCCCTGACACACTCAAAAGTCCCTCCCCAGCTTTCAGATCCTGGAAGGCCACAATGAGGTCACCTCAGAGCCTTCTCTTCTCCAGACTGAACAGCCCCAACTCCCTCAGTCTGTCCTCACAGGAGAGGTGCTCCAGCCCTCTCATCATCCTCGGGGCCCTTCTCTGGACACTTTCCAGCTTGAGACATTGCTCTTGCTTAAAAGAACTCCATGTGTGTGTGTGTGCTATCATTAAATAACCACAGTGTTATATGCAGGTGCTACTTTTCTTGATGATAACTGAATAATGTCATAGAACTGAAATGCTACCACTAAGTTTGGCAAGAGCAAGAGCTGCAGCTGCAGCATCGTAGGAGAAATGTATTGCCTGGTAATCAAACTGGTAGGAGAAAATAGGATCTGCCATGAATGGTAAATTGACTAAGACTCAGGCCTTTCAGCACTAAATTGTATCTGCTGTTCTTTCCCTCAATAGCCACCTTAAGCAAATGTTGATAAATAGCAATAAACAAGCACGCTGAAGGAAAGAGGGCTCATAAAGGAAACAACATCTTACCTTTGTCAGTGTATTCACCTGCTTTGCAAACAGGTTTTATGAAACTAGATTACACAATTAAGGAAACTGAAACACTTCTTGACAATTACAGGATCACAGGATGTCAGGGGTTGGAGGGGACCTCCAGAGATCATTGAGACCAAGCCCCCTGCCAGAGCAGGACCAGAGAATCTAGCACAGGTCACACAGGAATGCATCCAGAAAGGGCTTGAAAGGCTCCAGAGAAGGAGACCCACAACCTCTCTGGGCAGCCTGCTCCAGTGCTCTGGGACCCTCCCAGTGAAGAAGTTCCTCCTCATGTTGAGGTGGAACTTCCTGTGCTGGAGTTTATATCCATTGCCTCTTGTCCTACCCCAGGGTGCAAGTGAGCAGAGCCTGTGCCCTCCTTCTTGACCCCCTCCCTTCAGATATTGATAAACATTGATTAAATCCCCTCTCAGTCTTCTCCTCTCCAGACTAAGGGCAGTGCTCCTGTCCCTTCAGCATCCTTGTAGCCCTCTGCTGGACTCTATCTGGCAGATCCCTGCTCTTGAACTGGGGAGCCCATAACTGGATGCAATACTCCAGGTGAGATCTCAGCAGGGCAGAGTAGAGAGGGAGGTGAACCTTCCTGGATCTGCTGGACACACTCCTCTCAATGCACCCCAGGATCCCATTAGTCTGGGATCTTGGCCATAAGGGCACATTGCTGATCCATGGATATCTTATTAAAATACAATACAGTAAAATACAATACAATACACCAGGTTGGAAGAGACCTTCAAGATCATCATGTCCAACCCATCAACCAATCCAACCCACCTAAACAACTAACCCATGGCACCAAGCACCCCATCAAGTCTCCTCCTGAACACCTCCAATGATGGTGACTCCACCACCTCCCTGGGCAGCACATTCCAATGGGCAATCACTCTCTCTGTGTAGAACTTCTTCTTAACCTCCAGCCTAAACCTGCCCTGGTGCAGCCTGAGACTGTGTCCTCTTGTTCTGGTGCTGCCTGCCTGGGAGAACAGACCAACCTCTGCCTGGCTACAACCTCCCTTCAGGTAGTTGTAGAGAGCAAGAAAGTCACCCCTGAGCCTCCTCCTCTCCATGCTAAGCAACCTCAGCTCCCTCAGCCTTTCCTCATAGGGCTTGTGTTTCAAACCCCTCACCAGCTTCGTTGCCCTTCTCTGGACACCTTCCAGCAAGTCAACATCCTTCCTAAACTGAGGGGCCCAGAACTGGACACAGGACTCAAGGTGTGGTCTAACCAGTGCAGTGGACAGGGGCAGAATGACCTCCCTGCTCCTGCTGGCCACACTGTTCCTGATGCAGGCCAGGATGCCATTGGCCCTCTTGGCCACCTGGGCACACTGCAGGCTCATGTTCAGCCTACTATCGACCAGTACCCCCAGGTCCCTCTCTGCCTGGCTGCTCTCCAGCCACTCTGACCCCAGCCTGTAGCACTGCATGGGGTTGCTGTGGCCAATGTGCAGCACCTGGCACTTGGATGTGTTCAATCTCCTGCCCTTGGACTCTGCCCATCTGTCCAGCCTGTCCAGGTCCCTCTGCAAAGCCTCTCTGCCCTCCGGCAGATCAACTCCTGCCCCCAGCTTGGTGTCATCTGCAAATTTACTGATGATGGACTCAATGCCCTCATCCAGATCATCAAGAAAGATGTTGAAGAGGATGGGGCCCAGCACTGATCCCTGGGGCACACCACTAGTGCCTGGCTGCCAGCTGGGTGTGGCACCATTCACCACCACTCTCTGGGCTCGGCCCTCCAGCCAGTTCCTAACCCAACGCAGTGTGCTGAAAGAAAAGGCACCTGGCAACTGCTATGCACAAAATAAAGCAATTCCATGGTGGTGCATAACCAGCAGTGGTGGTTTTATCATGCCATAAATGGATGGCTCTGAAAGAACAAAGCAGCAGACAAAACACTTGGTACCTGTATGCCCAAACCCCAAGGACTTAGTGAGCTAAGTCATTTAAACTTGCAGAGTCTGTTTTAGCACTGATAATTCCAGGCACTTTAAATGCATCCAGCTAATCCTGGCTTCTGTACTCTGTAAGTGCAACAAAGACACATGCAGACTGAAAAAAAAGCCTCTTGAGTGTGACTGTTAGCACAGGTTAGTTGTTCCACTCATGTAGGCTACCTACAATAAAGAGATAATAGCTTCTGTACAGCAGTCCCTGAGCGACCAGAAATAATTGGGTGGCAGAATGAATAATTTATCTCCATCATTCACTCTTTACTGCCATGATCTTTAATGTACCCTGTAGCTGCTTATCCAGATCAAACTACTGGCACTGTACTGGGGACTAGTGGTACTGGCTGGAGAAAAGTCACATGGAAGCAAAATCTTCACATCTAAGCATGTGAAGTAATGCAACTAACATTACAGGGCAGATGTGGGTTTGGTCTGAAAGCCAAGAGAGCCAATGAACAAACTGCATCCATCCACACACAGCAATTTTTGTCTCCAGCTTAAGGGTCTCTGACATTAAGGAACATGTTTATTCTGATCATATGTTCAAAGTGGGTGATGCTCTTTAATTTCTGTCCCAAATGGGGACAGAATGGAATGGAATGGAATGGAATGGAATGGAATGGAATGGAATGGAATGGAATGGAATGGAATGGAATGGAATGGAATAAAATAGAAAGAATAGAATAGAATGGAATGAAATAGGATAGAATAGAATAGAATAGAATAGAATAGAATGGAATAGGATAGAATAGAATAGAATAGAATAGAATGGAATAGGATAGAATAGAATAGAATAGAATAGAATAGAATAGAATAGAATAGAATAGAATAGAATAGAATAGAATAGAATAGAATTAACCAGGTTGGAAGAGACCTTTGAGACCATTGAGTCCAACCTATCATCATATTACACTCAAGACTTGGAAGTTAATTGCCTGCTCAGACACAGCATTCAGAAGGTGCCATATTGATAGCTTGAGATGTTCTCTGAAGTTGAGTGAAACCTTCAGACTGTGTTGCTAATCAGTGGAGGGAGTCGTCCTCTTTTTTACTGGAGAGGAGGAGCTGCTAGCAATGAGTGGTGACTATTTGGAGCTGCAGGACAAGAGAGAGGAAGACAGATAAGCTACAGAGTATGTTAACAGCGTGTGCTGGAGGAAATCTTTCCTACTGGAGAAATATCAACATCATTTAGCTGTTACCATCCCTTGCTGTATCACTGAGGTAAATTGCATAATCAATCATAGCATTATCTTACACCAGATGGCAAGGTATCTGTGGCCTTTCTGAATCATCCAATGCTTAAAATACAAAATACAGGACTGAAACTCGGTGTGAACCTTAGAAGAAATAACCATAGAGTCATAGAAATGTTAGGGTTGGAAGGAACACCTCACACTACAGCAGGTTGCTCACAGCCACATTCAGCCTGGCCTTCAAAACCACCAAGGATGAGGCTTCCACCACCTCCCTGGGCAACCTGTGCCAGTGTCTCACCACCCTCATGGAGAACAACTTCTTCTCAACATCCAATCTCAATCTACCCATTTCTATTTTGGCTCCACCCCTCCCAGTCCTATCACTCCCTGACACCCTCAAAAGTCCCTCCCCAGTCTTCTTGTAGGCCACTTCAGGTACTGGAAGGCCACAAGAAGGTCTCCTGGGAGCCTTCTCTTCTCCAGACTGAACAGCCCCAACTCTCTCAGTCTCTCCTCATAGCAGAGCAGCTCCAGCCCTCTGCTCATCCTCGTGGCCCTTCTCTGGACACCTTTCAGCACCTCCAGATCCTTCTTGTAACAGAGGCTCCAAAACTGGACACAGTGCTCCAGGTGTGGCCTCAGCAGAGTGAGCAGAGGGGGAGAATCCCCTCCCTGGCCCTGCTGGTGATGCTTCTCTTGCTGCAGCCCAGGATGTGGCTTTCTTTCTGGGTTGCAAGTGCACCTATTCCTAAAAGGGCATGTTCCAGGGAAAGGTGATGAGGCACATGCTGTGGTGAGCAGAAATTGTATCTATATCCACAGACACCTCCTTCAGACTTGTGTCCTCTTCTTATCCTTCCTCCAGGAGAGGAGGGTAAAGAGAAAATGGTGCTTCTGCTTCATTTGCTTATTTGTGCTCAGAAAAGGTCCCCTTGCCATCTCCCCTCAGTTTTTTTCAGCAGGCAAGCTGAATTTCTAACCATAGATGGGGCAGGAAGTTTCCAGCTGTCTAAGGCTGTCCTTTGAAGACAAAAGGGTGCACTAAAGATCATCAGAGTAAATAAATTTCAGATGCACCACCAGCAGAAGATATTTTTGGCCTTGTTTCCTGCCAGCTCACCAGGCAGCTGCTTCAGAACAGAATTACAAAGGTCCACTGCCCGG